>WOVY01005285.1:0-17019 GCA_013436015.1 Rhipicephalus annulatus | reverse complement strand
AACAATTCAATTTTACATGACTGTAAAGTCGCACATTTGTTAACCGGGAAACATTTACTAACCAATAACGTTTAATGAATTATATACATATACGATTGGTTTATGTAAAAAAAAAGGTCGCTTTTATGTGACACTGTGCAGAGGCAACGAAAAGCCCTCCCAAAGTTGTCTCTAGGGACATATAGGGGTCTTTGCACAGTTCTTATGTCCCATTTTCTTGGTGGAGTGGGAAAAATAACGTTTGTTAGCTACTTAGTTTTCGGATACTTTTTGGATAGCTATAAAATGTCTGGTTGTTCACTATTATCACGGCAAGCTGTAACCTATATCAGGGATATTTTGCCGAGAACCTTCCTTACAGCTTACAAGGAAACACTTTAGTGTCAAATTCCATTAAACGCACAATGATGATAACCTCAAGAGTGTATTAATCAGGCAACCAGACGGCTACCTCGTTTTCATTTGTGGCTGAAGATTGATTGAATTTGCCCATGCGAATGTGAAACGGGGATCAGAGCTTTCGGCTGCGTGCAGCGGCAAGGTTGGGAAAGCTACAACATTCTATAATTGCATGTTGCGTTGTCGTGCATTGTCAAAACTTAAACGTGGTAGTGATAAAGAGCTCGTTCCCCAGAAATTCCGGTGTCGGCGTCGGAATCGGCGTCAGCGTCGTTGGTTTTGAGCGAAAATCAGTCATGTGCGCGACTGGAAAATCACTAAAGAAGCAAATAAAGGAAATAATTAAAAAATTTTGGGTCTGACTGAGCATAAAACCTGGGTCGTTTGCGTAGCAAGCAGCCACGCGTCTGCTTGTAAATACACTGAAACTAACGTCCTCTGCTTGCAAATGCAGTGAAAGTAAATTTCATGCATTACAAACACACGCGTCGCAGTATACATGCTTCACCCTAGATGTATTATCACAGTATCAATACATCGACGGCAGCGTACATTGCCATCGGGCGTCAGAACATGTGATTATCACTATGACTTGATGGTTTAAAGCCTGCCACATCCCATAAAAGGCAGACATGCGACTGCGCCCTAATTTATTAAGGGCATTTAGTGGGTGCATAGCTTGTTCGAAAAGATTCAACGCACACGACTGGCCGTGGTGTAAAGCATGCTACTCATCCCAAACAATGCAACCATATACGAAAGCTTAACTGACACAAGCTAATTTATTCTTTATTGATTACACCGTAATAGTCCAGAATTCAAACTTCTGTAGTAATATCATACCACAAAAAGTATGCTCTAAGTGGTTGAAGTACGCACTAAGGTTGGAATGATCACTATCACGTTCAACTCCTAAAGGTTAAGCTTAAGGATCGCCCAAAATTTTATTTAGTTCGTCATCACCAACAGATCATATTGTCTGTGTGCTAACGTTCATTGTGAAGTAGACAATTAACTTCACATTACACGTTAACTTATACCAGTGCAGGTTACTGACATACAAACTGCACGTCGAGCTTTTCACCGTTGTATTCTCATCTGCATATGCACACAAGTTGCGCTCTTTAATGAGGGGTGTCATAACTTCAGATACTACTCGGTATATTGTTGGATCCGATCCTCAGAATATGACAAAAATAGAAGGTGACTTACAGCCGAGCACTATGGCAGAAAGGGATGTAAATGTATCATCCTGTATATATTTGGAGCTTGGATTATAAGTCTTGATGACATTCATTCAGAAGTAAGGCAAAATAACATTGATATTTGGTGTTTACCCAAAACATCGTTCTCATTTTGAGGAACAGTGTTGTCGAGTGGTCTGGACAGTTTGGCCATTTAATATTTTTGACATGCGTTGACATCGCACGGGCTTCCAGCATTCCACCAAAATATAATAATAATAATAATAATAATAATAATAATAATAATAATAATAATAATAATAATAATAATAATAATAATAATAATAATAATAATAATAATAATAATAATAACAATAATAATAATAAACTTCCCAAAACCACTACAAAAATATGAGAGAGATGCCGTAGTGAATGGCTGCGGAAATTCTGACCAGCTACCCGTTTTAAACCTCCGCCTATATCTAAGCACACGAGTGGGTCTCTACCATTTTTCCCTCCATCGAAAATGCAGCCGTTGCGGTGGGGATTCGAACACGTGCTCTAGCACTTCGTCTCCGTTGAAATGGTATGGTATTGTACGTATCTTTAGCGTCATTTCATGACATGTAGCTCAATAAAAAAATTGCAACACGGTCACCTTCCCTCCGCATGCTTCGCATAACGTCGATTCTAAAGTGGTGGGATCTGTCGAAATTTTCAATGTGTTTCTGAAATCGAGCTCAGCCAGCATCCGTTTCCTTCTGTTTTTCCTTGCATTTGCGTCGTCATAGGATTGGACACACATGGCGTCGGTTTGTTCTTGCTCACGTACTGCTCTCCACCACTGTCGGTCGCAGGGTGCCGTGACAAGGCCGGCGCACGCGTATGAAGACCGCAACCCCTTCTAGGCGACTACAGCAACTGCAGCGCTGGCAACGCGAACAAATGTCCGCTGGGGTAGAGTAGTTGGGCTGACAACCCGAAAGTAGCTGATTCGATCCCGGCTGCGGCAGTTGCCTTTTGAAGGACACGATACGATAGAGGGCCGTGTATTGTGTGATGTTAGTGCACATCAAAGAAGGTCAGATGATCCAAATTTCCGGAGCACTCTACTACGGCGTTCCTCGTATTTATATTGGGGTTTTGGGAGGTAAACCCCAGATGAAATTATTGTTATTATTATTATTATTATTATTATTATTATTATTATTATTATTATTATTATTGGGAAGATAAGTTAGCACACCGTGCGTTTGCCACACGGAGGCTCCAATGCATGCCACATTGCCGCGGCATGCTTTCCGTGGTAGTCTCTGCTATCGCCGGAGAAGTTCAGACTTACCGCATTCAAGCACGATATTTCTTTGATTTACGACATCCTCACCCAACTTACCCTCATGCGTGTGGCTATAGTTCTTTAATAGCACAAAACACTGACAAAAAGCATATTTCGTCGCATACATCATTCGATTTTTTGTCTTCGAAAGTATTTGTTTAAGAGCGTATAAAGCGACCGAATAAATACATCTTTTTCTTGTGTCTGAGGTTGCTCTAGCCCGATGCGCTTTTACAAAGTCCAGCTGCAAGCGAATGTATAACCTGATCAGGCAAAGAGGGTCTGCAAATCAGCGTGTGGGAGCATCGTCCTGCTCATTGCACCCTACTGAGACAATCATGCTCTTGATCGCACGAGTGCCGTTTAGGCTACCGTTATGGGTGGGACGGCTTTATGCTCTCCCGTAGTAGAGTACCTATAGTGCTCTCAATCGTTCACCACTTTTAGATGCGGAAGCATCTTATACTCGCGCCTTGTAGTGCGCCGTCCACGCCGTCCGCGCCGTCCGCACCGTCTTAGTTGAGCTAATTCATTACGTCTGATACAATAATCACTCGTTCTCTGCTACTGCAATATTCACGCGTTCATCAAGTATAAGGTTATTTGTTGCACTTCAAAAGCATACATGTGTCCGAGTTAAAACGGTCAAAGTTTCACATTAAATGCACCAGGAAGGTAAAGTATTGGTACGGAAACCAGTAACACAAACATGAGCTTGTACGGTAAAGTTAGCTATTTAAAACCTACGCGAGCGTCGGTGCACACTGAACCCTGCCTGTGTACAAGCCGCCAGGCGGGTTCCTGGCAGGGGGCGCCGACCAGTGCGGACGCGAGAAGATCGGCTCCCGTTTCTATTAATGTTTTCGTTAGGATTTTTGTGGTGCCTGTGCTCGAGCTGCGCTTCATTCGACGCAGTTTCTTCTGAGGATCACGTCGATACCAGACTTTTTTCGGTGAGTGGTCCTTTTGCAGAATTATTGGAACTTTTCTTGTGGAACGCGCCGCGGCTCGGCTAACCCTACCGGGCTAAGCCTAGCGTCGACGGCGAGAGACGGGAGAAAAGGGGCAACATGCCCGAAGTAGTGATGGTGGAAGGAGAGGAAATCTCTCACGAAGAAGCCAATCACCCGGGTTGGACGACAGCGCTGGGCAGGAACAAGAAAACTCGTGTAGAAACGCCAGTTTCCGCGGGCAACGCATCACATGTGGGCTCGAAGGGAGGCCGCCGCACGGCAGCCCCGCAAGGTGCAATGAAGCGCCTCGCAGCTGCATCGAGGCTCCCCCGGCTGCCGAGGGACCACATACGAATTATCGTCAGGCCGAGGGACGGACTTGACGTCAGAAAAGTAAGCCAAATTAGGCTCGCACAGGCTATTGCCATGGCGGCTGCTCTTGCCCCGGCAGAGACGGAAGGGGACATCGTTTGCCCAAACATCGCCCAGAACATTCTCGTAGTCTCCACACCGGAGCAGAAGAACGCAAACGCCTACGCCGCGATCCAACAGATTCGGATAAGCGAAGGAATGTACCATGTGGCGGCATATGTTGCGGCCCCCGATAACACCTGTAAAGGAGTCATACGAGGAGTGGACACTGACATCAGCGAGGCCCAGCTCCAAACGATGATTGTCAACCAGCGAAATCCGAAGGCCCTAGAAGCCAAAAGGATCAAGAACACCACCACTGTGGTAGTGCTTTTCGACGGCATGAAGGTACCAAACTATGTCATATGCGGCGTCAGCATGCTGCGCTGCACGCTCTACAAGCGCCAAACCGACGTGTGCTACGCGTGTGGAGGACTTGGTCACAGGGCCGATGTTTGCCCCAACCCCAACAAGAGGGTGTGCAGGGGCTGTGGGCTCGTGTCTCCACCCGACGATCACCAGTGCTCGCCGAAATGTGCCCTTTGCGGAGGCCCACATCCGACGGTGGACAGAACGTGCAAAGAACGCTTTCAAGTTCCTTACGTCGTGCGACGGAGAAGACGACGGCGCCGAAAGCGCGTCAAAAAGTCTCAGCAACAGCTGGCCGAAGAGGACCGGTCAAGGGATTCCAGCGTGGCAAGTGCTCCCAGACAGGGGCGTTCCGTCACGCCGGCTGGCCGCCGGCGCGACCGCTCCAGGGGCCGCGCTCGCACCAAAGGGCGCTCTTGCTCCCGGGCACGATTCCAGGAAGTACCTACCTGGGCGGATTGAGCCAAGCAGAAGCCAGCGGCGCCGCCACCAGAGGTAACGCGGGTACCATTGCCAGAGCATAGGGAAGACCCCAGGGTAGCTAAGTTAATCCAAGAGAATGCTTGCCTTAAGGCAGAGATTCAACAGCTGAGGGCTGACCTTGAGTCGTTCCGCAAACATTACTCCTCGCAGGGTGAGAGACAACAGATTCCCGCACCAGGGGACGTGCAGGCGCGCTCGGGAAACGTAGGGCCTCACCCCCCCAAGGGGAGTGGGATGCTATGGAGACAGAATCCAACAGCAAGGCTCTGGAAAGCATGCAGCAATCGATTCAACAATTGGCTGATAGCATGACTACCCTACAGAAAAGGGTGTCGTCTCTTGAAGGCACACAGGCAGCGCTAGCTACGGGTAGCTCGCCTCCGATAGGCTCGAACAGGGCACAGTCGCCTGCAGGCGCGGTAACAGTCAACCCGACAGGAGATTGGCTGTCTCAAAACAGTAATTATGGCGGACAAAACTAATGAACTGGTCGTGTGGCAGTGGAACTGTGCCAGTTTCAAAAGGCGCAGGGCTCCACTGCTGCACTTTATTGCTTCTCAGGCGGTCAAACCGCACGTAATTATGTTACAGGAAACTCTCGGTGATGCGCTAACTTTCCCGGGCTATCGAGTCGTCTCGGTGCGCGAGCAAGGGAAGCGCGGTTTGGCAACCTTGGTTGCAAAAAAGTGCTCCTTTCAAGAGCACAAACTACAGCTTGGCAACAGCAAGGCTGAGGTCATTATCCTCGAAATAATCCCCAACAGCTGGCTCAAGAACAGCGTATTCCTCCTGAATGTGTACAGCTCGCCATCGGACAAGCGGCAGGGGTTCGCGTCGATCATAGCAAAAGCGGTGGCTCTGGCCAGGGGGGCCCCCATCGTGGTAGCGGGAGACTTTAATGCTCCGCACGACGCTTGGGGATACGCCAGGCAGTCCCCCAAAGGCAACAACCTCCTAAAGGCCGTATCTAGCTGTTCTCTTGAATTGATTACGGACCCGCAATACCCGACAAGAATTGGCACATCGGTGGTCCGAGACACAACTCCAGACTTGGCGTTCGTCAAGAACGTCGCCGGAGCAGGGTGGCAAAATTTGCAAGAGAATCTAGGTAGCGACCACTTCATAGTGGCTATTACCCTAGCAGTCAATGCAGCTCCCCCCAGGGAGTTTAAAGTAACGGACTGGGATGCCTTTCGTAAATTGCGGAAGGAGGACCAGGATGAATACGACAGCTTAGACAGCCTCTTTGCAAGGCTCAAGGAGGATGCTAATGCTGCGACCAAGGTTGTCAAAACGAACCTGAGGGTTGATCGGATGGATGCACGCCTCGCGCATCTCTTAGAGGCTAAGAATTCCATCCTGTCCCGGTGGAGGACGCAAAGGCTCAATCGCCGACTTCGAAAGAAAATTGCGCAACTTAATCGCGAGATCGAAGCCTACTCTATTGAACTCTCCAAACAGCAGTGGAATGAAGTATGTTCTTCAGTTGACGGACAGATGAGAGTGGGGGCCAAATGGAACCTCCTCAAACAATTACTTGATGAGTCGCAGTCGAAGGGAAATCAGCGATTGGCTATTGACAGAATCGTTCACAACCAAAAAGCGAAGGGAGTGTCCGAAAAGGCCCTCCTGAAGAGGTTAGCGGACAGCTATCTTCCGCTGGGCCCTTCCGGCGATGCGGACTATTCACATTACAGGGGTGGAATGGTGGCGGAGCTGGACGCACCTTTCACTGAACCAGAAATCTGTAAGGTCCTCCACGAGCTCAACGGACGCTCTGCACCGGGCCCGGATGGAATCTCAAATAAGCTCTTACGTAACTTGGATGGCAAATCCATCGAGAAGCTTACCGAGGAAGTCAACAAGATCTGGGAGACGGGGCACGTCCCCGAATCCTGGAAGACAGCTTCGGTAGCGCTTATCCCAAAGCCAGGCAAACCTCTGGCTTTGGAGAACATGCGACCCATCTCGCTTACGTCCTGCGTAGGCAAGGTGGCCGAACATGCGATTCACCATCGGATATCCGAGTACATAGAAAGCAGAGAGCTATTTCCACACAATATGGTAGGATTCAGATCTGGACTATCCACACAGGACGTGATGCTCCTTATCAAAAGACAAATAATTGACAACAACACCAGGGATACTAGAGGCATACTAGCTCTAGACCTAGCCAAAGCTTTTGATAATATCTCGCACAAGTTTGTGCTTGAGGCAATTTCGGTTATGGGTCTAGGGCAACGGTTCCACGCATACGTTAGGTCTTTTCTCAGAGAATCGCAGGGCTACCATTAGGATCGGTCAAATCCAATCCACGGAATTTACCTTGGGAGCGAGAGGCACCACACAGGGGGCAGTTATCTCTCCTCTACTCTTCAATATTGCCATGAAGGGCCTCTCGGAGCGACTCGCTACGGTGCGCGGGGTTAACCATGCTCTCTACGCGGACGATATCACCGTGTGGTGCATGGGAGGGTCCGACGCCGGGGTAGAGCAGGCGCTCCAAGAGGCATTAGACATCACGGAGAACTTTCTAGTCGGTTCGGGGCCTGAGCCTGTCATCGGCAAAGTCTGAGTTACTACTATACAGACCCACCCGACAAGGACTGAGGAACCTCACTCCTTTAGAACAGATTCCCATAGCTTTATACACACGGGATGGGCAGAAAATACCCAGGGTGGACTCCATCAGGGTCCTCGGACTCCTACTAGAGTCCAAGGGGGGCAACTCACGAACTATAGCCCGCATCACCTCCAAGACGGAGAACATGCTTAGGCTCATACTCAGGGTCTCGAACCGCAGGGGCGGGCTGAGCGAGAGCAATCTCCTTCGGCTCTATCATGCATTTCTCATGAGCCACATTTATTATGTCGCTTCGGCGTTGCGCTGGTCCAAAAGAGAAGAGGCAAGAATTGATGCACTAATGCGCAAAAGCATAAAGCGAGTTCTAGGCTTGCCTATCCACACTAGCACCGAGAAGCTCCTACAATTGGGCATGCATAACTCCCTCTCGGAGGTGATCGAGGCCCAGCAGATGGCTCAGGTCGTGCGACTATCGTCCTCGAGGGCTGGTAGGCGCATCCTGGAATCCATAGGCTGCGGTCCTACGGCGACTAACCAGCGTAATGTAACACTGCCACCCTCGATCAGAGGCACGTTTTCGGTAGCTCCACTTCCAAGAAATGTCCACCCACAATACAATGTAGGGCGCCGCATAGCTCGGGCCCGTTCCTTATTAAAATCAGTTGCAAGCAGACCGCATCTCGCGTCCTTTGTCGATGCAGCCCAGTACGGGCGTTCGGATCGCTTCGCAGTGGTCTCGGTCGATCATAGTGGCACACTCCTATGCTCTGCCTCGGTTAGAAAGGTTTCGGCAATGGTGGCTGAGCAAATTGCCATCGCCATAGCAATGAAGGACCCATCGCGTCCTAATGTATTTACAGATTCGCGTTCCGCAGCTAGGGCTTTCGCCTCGGGCTCGATCTCGCGTGAGGCAGCGGCCATACTCGGCTGTGAGGGGGCTGCCGGGTTTCACACCATAACATAGTTCCCGGCCCACATGGGGGCCACATACATCCTGATGTCCCCAACGCCAATGAGTTTGCCCATGACCGTGCGCGAGGTATCGCTCACCGCGGCGGTCCCGGCGGATTCGCAGGCGGGGACGCCGGAAGATACAGGGACTCGCTACTCACTTTCCACGAGATCATGGCTCATTATCATCTATCTCGGAGGACTTTTCCACTTCCTCATCCTAAACTTACGCGACCGCAATCATCGGCCTACAGGATGCTCCAAACGGGGTCTTTCCCTTCGCGTGGCAGGTTCAGCCATTTTTCGCCCAACATCGAGCCGCATTGTCCGGACTGCGGTGAGACGTATTGCTCATTATCTCATATGCTCTGGCAATGTCCTGCGTTACGTGACGCAGAGTTCAACAAAGAAGAGGACTGGGAGGAAGCCCTTAACAGCGGCGACCTCTTGGTTCAACTTCGGGCTGTCCAGAGGGCCTGCGAGAGGGCGGAGGGCCACGGTCTTCCGGTTCCTACGTGGGAGCGGCCCGCGACTGCTACGGATTCCCCCTAAACGGGGCCGTTACAACGCAGTTCCTCAGGACCTGAATAAAGTTCTTTGTCTGTCTGTCTGTCTGCCTGTGTATTCAGGCATGTGTCTAACTCTGTTACCAGCCACTAAACTGTTTTAGCGGGACGGCTCAGTGCTCTCCCATAGTTGAGTACGAAGTACTCAAAATCGTTCAACATATTAGATGCGGAAGCATCTTAGACTCGCGCCTTGTAGTGCGCCGTCCGCGCCGTCCGCGCCGTCCGCACCGCTTCTCGAACATTCGACAGCTGACGCGCGCGCATGCGCCGTCGCGCCGTCGCCCACCATCTGTGCCGCGCGCGCTTCTCCTTCGAGAACATTCGACAGCTGACAGCGCATGCGCCGTCGCGCCGTCGCCATCTGTGCCGCGCGCGCGCTTCTCCTTCGAGAACATTCGACAGCTGACAGCGCATGCACCGTCGCGCTGTATATATACTCAAGGTCGGCGCTCGCTCGCTCAGTTGCCGCTCGTCCGTTGGTTCGTCGCAATAAATAAAACACCGCCCTTTCGCATACGTGCCGTACGTGTTCACTCATTTAACACCCCATTTCACAACCACGTTAACCAATTTAGCCATCGACCCAAGTAAGTCGCAATTTAACACCCGTTAACCAATTACATGCTTCCGCATCCTCCTCAGTGTTCCCCCGAGGGAAGCTGCGGGCAATTTTTTCTTAACACACGAGTCTTTCATACATTGAGGTCCCAGGGGATGGCTTCGTGCTCTCCCATAGTCGAGTACCTCACACTTTGAATCGCTTACAACTTTTAATGCAAACCATTATTTAGCGAACTTCGGCGACATTGAGCGTATCTATTTATCAAGCCGCCTATGACTTTTAGCTCCCCTGGCCGCTTCTATAATTGCATTGATACCAAACTTGGTATGGCATAACATGACTGCAAGCAGAACATATAGGTCTAGTTATAACATAAAGATCATGATATTTATGTCAAGAATGTTATAATTTACATTTCACTGTTCTGCGGCTCTTGCGGTGGTTTCGTTCACATGGCATGTTGCAAAACTGGTATGGTATGGCATGATTGCATGGTGAACACAAGCGACAGACCCTAACATAAAAATCATGACTTCCGTGTCATGTAACAACATGACTACATGCTACGCTGATGATGCGCTTGCGGCCATTTCGATAGATTCACATATGCCAAATTTAATTTTACGTGACGATAACGGATGGCGAAGATGTGACTGGTGCAAACAAGATAATCACGAGAAGCATGTCATATAAGAACATGACTACATGTCACAGTCAAGGTGCCAATACATTTCGACGTGACGTGGTGCGCTTGCTCGTTGGCGTTCATTTCGCCACGTCACGCCGGCATTCCCACACGAGGCACCGGTCCTGCCATATACTTGCAGGCGCGCGCCGCACTGCGTTGCTTTGACGCACGTGCGTTTCAGAGCGTCCGGCATCCCTCCATCACGGACAGAGGGAGACACAGCGTTGTCTGGGTAACGCATCGGCGCGAAATGCAGCATGTCGCATTTCGCGCCCGTTGCCGACGGACGCTGGTCGCGCCTATCGCGCCTGGCGTCAGACTACAGAGTGCTCGCGTTTTACTAACGTAGCGTCACTGTGCCCAGCGTGCGCGCACGCCAACGCTACATTGGAGTGTATTGGGCCCTTCATGATACGCTCGCAGCCGTTTCGCTAGCTCCTCATATACCAAATTTGTTGTTACGTGACGTCAATGAATGACGAGATATATGACTGGTGCAAACATGATAATCCTGACAAGCCTGTCACGTAAGAACGTTACAACATACAAGTTCATAGCACGCTCGCGACCATTTTGATAGCTCCACATATACTAAATTTGGTATCACGTGACGTGAATAGATGACCAAGGTACACGACACATCTAAACATTATAATCATGACACGGAAGTCATGTACGGCATTCAATTACCTTCACCACTTTAGGTTGTGCTGATTTTAAAGTGACCTATCTGCATGGGGTTATAAATTCACCCAGGTTAAGGGCAGAAATTTCTGGAACGAAATTCAACAACATGAGCTCATACTTATAAAGCCTAGTTCACACTAAAACATCCGCTTTCTACAGCGACCGAAATTCCCCTGCCGCCGAAACGCAGTGTCGTTCACACTGGACGCGCCCCGCGCCGCCGAATATACCATCTACTACGGGGCGAACGCGGGATGGATGCGCTGTCACCCGGTTGCTGTCGCGGCTCGCAAACGCCACTACGCTATTCGGTAGTGTATACTTTCTGGTGGTGTATACGATATCCGGTGGTGTATACGATTCTCGTAAGCAAGAAGCAAGAAAAGACGGTACTGCTTACTTTGCTGGCAAGTGGCTGTCTTGTAATGCACGAAGAGCAGAAAAACCACCAACGCCAGCGGCGTTGGTGGGTTCGTTTTGCTCTGCAATACCGCAACAAGCTCGGTCACGCCAACAGCAAGCTCGGTCACCTCTTTCACGAAATACGGACGCGAAGTAGGCACAGAGTAGGTTAAACTCCCGTTGGTTTCAACATTCAGTTACGTGCACTGCGGCATAACAAGTGAGTAGGGCTTGGCCGCCATTTTTCAAAATTCCTTGACTAGCGCTCCTATTGGTCCGCGGTGACCGATTCGGCGGCAGACGCCGCAAAAATCGGTCCGAGAGCGATCGGTGCGGAGAGGGCCCTTTCGGCGGATCTGGCCGCCGCCGAACCGGATTCGGAGCACTTTCGGCGGCCGGAATGCTCAGTGTGAACGCAGGCCTAACAGACCCAATGCAGCCAACGAAGAAAGGAAATAGCGTATCTCAAGACACGACGCCAGATCTTACCCTGGTCAGCGGTGCCACCGCCGCCACGTGGTGCAATACCGGCGAAGACCTAGGTAGTGATCATAGAATTTTAAAGATTATCGTTGCCAATGGCCCGCTGGTGATCAATAAGAGAAAAGTTAAAACTACAGATTGGGCGACCTTTAGAAATATCAGGTCAGAACAAGTCCCCATAAATGATATTAACGATTGGACTAAAGGGGTGATCCCGTCGGTTCAGCACGCTACCGAAGAGATTGACGCTGGGGATGAGGAAGTTGTTGATGGACATCTTGTAAGCATTTGGAAGAAAAAGAAAAACCTAGAGTGAAAAATCAGTCAGAAAAGAGGAGACAGAAATCTCCGAAGGAAGTTGCTGCACTGAATAGAGAGATCGAAGATTATGCATTGGAACTTACCAAGCAAAGTTGGGGTAGTATCTGTGATCAGATGGATAGAGAGATTGGCAGTGCTAAAACATGGCAGGTACTACGGCATCTATTAGACCCAGAAAAAACCAAGTCGGAGGCCCTGACAGCAACTTCAAAAGCTTGTGTATAAATATGAAGGTCAGACGACGGAATTATTAACGGAGGTTAGGGATCGATACCTCTGCTGCGCAGAATCTCAAAAGCTCCCTGACTACGCTGGTTCAGAAATCCCGGACCTAGACAGCCCCATCACGGTTGGAAAAGTCAGGGCTGAAATTAACCGACTTAAAACAAAAACTACTGCTGGTCCGGACAAAATCAACAACAGAATGCTCAGGAATCTTGACGACGGCTCCATTCGTCAACTTGCAGCTTATATGCAAGAATGCTGAGGACAAGGGAGAAATACCGCAAGCTTGGAAAACGGCCAATGTAGTCTTCATTCCTAAGCCAGGGAAGAAGCTCAGTCTTGAACATCTCAGACCCATTTCCATCACATCTTGCATAGGAAAATTGATGGAGCACGTCATCCAAACAAGACTGACTAGGTTCATGGAAGATGAAAACCTGTACCCTGATACTATGATAGGCTTCAGATCCCACCTATCGACGTGCGATATTACGCTACAGCTAAAGGAGGAGATAATAGACAAAAAGACTGTTGACACCAAAGTAATTGTGGGTCTGGACGTCTCCAAGGCGTTTGACAATGTCAAACATGAAGCCTTACTTAAGAACCTTAGTGCGCTAAACGTAGGCGTCAAGACATACAACTACGTGAGGGGCTTTCTCTCAAATCGTACAGCCACTATCAGCATGGGAGGGCAGTCGCTCGAAAACATTAAATTGGGGAATAAAGGGACACCACAAGGGTCTGTACTCTCTCCGACTCTTTTTAATATAGCGATGATTGGACTTCCTGAGAAGTTGGAAGGAATCAAGAATCTGCATCACACAATATACGCAGACTATGTGACGCTGTGAATAAACAGGGGTAGTGACGGACATATTGAAAGGGCACTTCAGGCGGCTATAGATACCATCGAACAATATCTCGAACCACTAGGGTTAAAATGCTCGGCAGAAAAATCAGAGGCTCTTTTTCTACCATCGCAAAAAAGGAAAACACACAATTCCCTCGGAAGGGGTGGTGACATCGCTTTACGAGTGAATGGTAATGCTATTCCAACCGTAGACAGTATTAGAATTCTAGGGATGCGCATACAAGCAAAAGGAAAAACACTGAAACTATCCGGAGACTCGAAGCTATTGCGAACCAGACGTGCCGCCTGCTTAAGCGCATTTCTAACAAGAATGCGGGGATGAAGGAAGCCAACCTTTTAAGATTAGTTCAAGCTTTCTTCATAAGCCGTGTACTACACGTGTTGCCCCTTATCTTAAATTAAGTAGAGCAGAAAAAGATAAATTGAAGCCATTATAAGGAAAGGCATCAAGACTGCTCTAGGGCTTCCCCCAAACACATCTACGGTTAAACTTCTTGGGCTGGGTGTCTCCAACACTTTAGATGAACTAATAGAAGCCGCCATGATGTCACAGCACCAAAGACTTCTGAGAAGTAGAACAGGGAGGAAAATCATGGAGCGCTTGGGGTTCGAGCCCACGGAGTGTTCCAGGCAGACCGCTAGCATACCTAAATGCCCTAAAATTAGGGCAAGACTGAAAATTATACCGCTGCCGAAAAACATGCATCCGGCGTTTCATGAAGGCAGACGCAAAGCTAGAGCTGTAGCCCTGCAGGCGAAACTTGAAGGTCGATCTGGCGTGCTTTGCACGGAGGCTGCAAAATACGAAAGAAAGGGAGCACACACAGCGGTAGTGGTTCGCGAGAACGGGGACCTGGTCTCGTGCTGCACCTCTAAGAGCACAACCACCACAGAGGCAGAAGAACTTGCGATTGCTTTGGCAATAGCTCAAAAAGGCACACGAGTGTTTGTTAGCGACTCTAAGTCAGCCATTAAAAACTACGATATGGGAAGGATCTCTGCTACAGCCGCCAAATTATAAGAACAAGGACCAGTACCCGCAGAGCTAATCTCACTAGTATGGTCCCCGGCCTATCAAGGTCTGAAGGGGAATGAGAAGGCGCACGCGATCGCCCGAGGGCTCACTTTCCGGTCGATCGACACTGACCCGCCACCTTCGCGCGAGCAGCCCCTCTCCACAAGAGACGAACTACGAACGTTTCAGGAGATCACCGCACACTTTAAACTCCACCGTAAGATTTATCCAGAGGCAGCTAAACAGCTGAGCAAAAAAATTGCCCGCAGCTTCCCTCGGGGGAACACTGAGGAGGATGCGGAGCATATAATTGGTTAACGGGGTGTTAAAGTGCAACTTACTTGGGTCGATGGCTAAATTGGTTAACGTGGTTGTGAAATGGGGTGTTAAATTGCGACTTACTTGGGTCGATGGCTAAATTGGTTAACGTGCTTGTAGGAGGGGGCGTTAAATGAGTGAACACGTACACACGTATGCGAAAGGGCGGCGCTGGTCGAAGGGACGTCGATCATTGTGTTTGTGGATTCGTTGGAATTCATTTCACCACGACCTTCGACGTCGACGCGCCGTACAAACCAACCGACGAGCGGCAACTGAGCGAGCGAGCGCCGACCTTGAGTATATATACAGCGCGACGGCGCATGCACTGCCAGCTGTTGAATGTTCTCGAAGCGCGACGGCGCATGCGCGTCCATTGGAGAATCAGGAGAATTGTAGAATGTTCTCGAAGAGAGAAGCGCGCGCGGCACAGATGGTGGGTGACGGTGCATGCGCGCGTCAGCTGTCGAATGTTCGAGAAGGGGGAGAAGCGCAACGGCGCATGCGCGCGCGTCAGCTGCCGATGTTCTCGAAGCGCGACGGCGCATGCGCGCGCGTCAGCTGCCGATGTTCTCGAAGCGTGACGGCGCATGCGCGCTACGTTATACAGCTAGCGAATGTTCGTGAAGAGGAGAAGCGCACGCGGTGTGTAGAGGAGGAAGGGTGCACAGATGGTGGAGGAGTGAAGCGCGCGCGGTGTGTAGAGGAGGAAGGGATGCATAGATGGTGGAAGAAGGAGGAGGAAGCTTGCGGACGGCGCCGCACTGCAAGCCTCGAGTATTAGATGCTCCGCATCTAAAAGGAGGAAATTATGTGGCGAAAATTGCAAACCGGGGTGTTTCCAAACCCTCACCTGTACAGTAAATGGCACCCGGAAGTGTTCAACTCCAGATGTGCGCACTGCAACAGCACTGCGGGTTTAGTGCACATGGTATGGACCTGCCCATCCTACAATGATCCAAGTAGAAACGTAGAATCCTGGGAGGCCTTATTACACAGCCGTGACGCCGAAGAACAGCGTCAAGTCATCGGTCTCGCCCTGACCGCCACCGAGTCCAAAGGGATTCCGGCTGATGGCTAGGGGAATGATTGGGGGCAGAGGCCGAAGCCTCCTCCCCCTTCATTATATACGGGTGCAATAAACGTTATTTCTCTCTTCTCTTTCTCTTTTATTCATGCTTCGTATATCATCGACGGCCGCTGTACGTGGGATCTGCCCATTTTTTCTAAACACGCACTCCTTGACTTGTTGCATTTTCGGAACGGCTTTCTGCTCTCTCATAGTTGAGTACCTGGTATTCTAAATCGTTAAACACTTCTTCTAAGAACACACAAATATCGTCCGGGTGGTTGGGATGGCTTTAAGCTCTACCATAGTAGAGTACCAAGTATTCTCAATAGTTCAACACTTTTTGCTGACTCACGCAGTAGAGCGCTAACCGAGACATGTACGTGAGCCTTGCACCAGTCACCACAGTCTAGCTGTGATGGCTCTCAATCGCTGTCATGAAGTTGTTTAATGCGTAATTTTTGTCAACACGATCTCATTAAGTGTGAGTCCCATGGAACGATTCTATGCTCTTTCATAGTAAAGTACTAAGTACTCTGAATCGCTAACCACTTTTTCTAAATTTAGCCGTGCGTGGGTGTCAGGTGTGAGGCTTATGGGATGGCTCTTTGCTCTATCACAAGGAGCATGAAGTACTCTAAATTATTAACAACGTATTCTTAACAAATTCAAATTTATCCGTGAGAACTGATTTGTTATGCACTATATTGCTCTGTACATACCTTAAGTATTGTCTTTCTAAACAGCAGTCAGTGTTGAACATGAAAGGGTAAAACACATTTTCGGCCGGCATGGCTCCAAACAGTGCCCGTAGAGTCATTCATGCTTTCGTTTGTAACCAAGTGTGTTTCATTGGATGTATTTTATTGTTGTATCATTTTATCCAAGGTATTGCAAATACAAGAGTAGGAAGGAGCGGGGGGGGGGCACGAGCACGAGCCACAGGCGCTGGCTCGCTCAGCTGTTTCGTTGGCCGATGTAGCCAGACTATCGAGTCGCGAGTCTACTTTTTTGTTTCCCGCACTTTATTCTGTGTTTAGGGGCGAAGCATTTTATAGCGGCACGCGTTCGTCCCTCATAGCCGTTGTAGTAGTGTGTAACAAGTATAACATTTTGACCTACAAGTGGTGCCCGGT
>WOVY01005284.1:0-26620 GCA_013436015.1 Rhipicephalus annulatus | reverse complement strand
TATAAAAACCCAAAAAAGTGGATGGAGGGAGGGCCGCTGTGATAGCTCAGTGGTTAGAGCATCGAACGCGTAATTCGAAGGTCGTAGGTTCGATTCCTGCTCACAGTTGGTAATTTTTTCATCCAACTTTTCTTTCTTCTTATTTACATTCCATTGGTTTTAATAACTTCCCCTGTACATTCCTTGGCATTACTGTCTGTTATATCTCATTAATATTGTGTTTAAAACACGGAAAAACGAGCCCTTAGGTATACACTTCTTTCCCTTATTTCATTGAACGAGGGTCTCGTACTGGCAGACTTGGTGTGTTTAGGTTGTATAAGAGGGACAATTAATCAGCTGCCCGCTCATAATAAGTTCACGTGCTACGTGGCGCCAAACATGCGCATAAGAGTGTTTTCACACTCGTTGTTTGGCTTATAGATGGCGCTGACTGTCACTCCTACTTCTAAATTCACAGATAAACCCAAAAAAGTGGATGGAGGGAGGGCCGCTGTGATAGCTCAGTGGTTAGAGCATCGAACGCGTAATTCGAAGGTCGTAGGATCGATCCTGCTCACAGTTGTTAATTTTTTTCATCGACTTTTCTTTCTTCTTATTTACATTCCATTGGTTTTAATAACTTCCCCTGTACATTCGTTGGCATTACTGTCTGTTATATCTCATTAATATTGTGTTAAAACACGGAAAAAACGAGCCCTTAGGTATACACTTCTTTCCCTTATATATATATATATATATATATATATATATATATATATATATATATATATATATATATATATATAGAGTAAGCAAGGAAGTAACGCTTGCCCTGGTAGAATAAGGAAAATAGAGAAGGACGCACGTTATTTTCCCACAGTAAATTTGCTGACGGTTCGGTTGAGGACCATCCTTTGACAAAGGATGGTTGTACCAGCCGAAACGCCAGCAAATATACTGTATTTTTCTTTGAGGAATTATTCAGAATTGAAATACAAGTGATGCAAGTGCATGAGTTATGTACAATTACAGAAGGAGGTCTCAAGGTCGCGAGACTGTGAGTGAGACCTCCTATCAAATCATACATGAGAGATACAAAGATAAGTAAAGAGTAGTAAAGGAAGAAAATTAAGGTATACAAAATGTACAGATAAGCACGAAATTGCGAACGTAAGTTATAAAAAATGTACAGCTAAGCATGCAAAAACTAACACGAAAATGCAATAATATTCACTCTGTATAATATCAAGCATTATTACGGTAAGGATAGAAAAATTAAGATATACAAATAGTACAGATAAACACAATATAGCGAACATAAGTTTTACAAGGTGTACCGATGAGCCCAAAAAACTAACAGAAAAACGCAACAACATTCAATTCATATAACATCATGCATTGAGAATTTAAGTGCGAACGCAAGCCATTTTTAAACATTTCGAGGGATCTATTTTTGATCTCCAAAAGTAAAGACTTCCACAGGGAAACAGATGAAGATTTTGTGGTAAAACTTGCCATAATTAGTCCTAGGTTTGGGTAAAAGGAAGTTATTAGCCTTTGCAAAGCGAGTCGATGACGCCTGAGGAAACTGACTTGAGTGTAGTAAAGGAATCGGAAGTTTTTCATTCCCATGTTTGTAAGTAAGAATGCCGAGAAAATATTTAGCCAGTTTTTGAACTGATAAAATTCCATGCGAACGGAGAGTAAGGATGATGCATTGGACATGAAGCCACTGAACGTTATTATTCTGAATGCTTGGTTTTGAAGACGTTGGATGGCTGATAAATGAGTGGCATACGTATTTCCCCATGATGAAATACAATAGATTAGGTTGCTGTGAAAGAAAGCGTAGTAAGCCCCGCCGCGGTAGTCTAGTGGCTAAGGTACTCGGCTGCTGACCCGCAGGTCGCGGGTTCGATTCCCGGCTGCGGCGGCTGCATTTACAATGGAGGCGGAAATGTTGTAGGCCCGTGTACTCAGATTTGGGTGCACGTTAAAGAACCCCAGGTGGTCAAAATTTCCGGAGCCCTCCACTACGGCGTCTCTCATAATCAAATGGTGGTTTTGGGACGTTAAACCCCACAAATCAATCAAGAAAGCGTAGTAAAGTGACAACCATATTTCAAAACGAAAGAACGGGCGAACTTTTAGAAATATGCGAATGGCATATGCGGCTTTCCGCGTAAGCTCTAAAACATGTGAATTAAACTTTAAATGTTCATCTAGTTTGATCCCGAGAAACATTGTACTAGAGGTAGAATGAATTCGAGTATCGCTTACGAAGACAGAGGGGTTCCTAGGTATAATTCGATTAGGTGACGAAAATACAACAAAGTTTGACTGTTTAGCATTTATGTTTTTTTTATTCTTATTGAACCATTTACCGATATTTATCAGGTCGGTATTTAGTTTAAACAACACCGAGTCAACGTCTTTATCTGTAGGTAATATAGTGGTATCGTCCGCATAGAGTATACAGGACGAATGTGCTAGACATTGAGGAAAATTGTTTATATAAATTAAAAATAAAAACGGGCCCAAAATTGAACCCTGTGAAACACCGATGTTTATGGTTTTAGTGTTGGAAAAGGTACCGGACATATATAGCATTTGTTCTCGATCACGCAGATAGTTGCAAATTAGTTCTAATGGGACACCAGATACACCAATTCATTCTAGTTTCTGAAATAAAATGTCGTGCGAAATAGAATCAAATGTTTTTGAAAGGTAAAAAAACGCCTCCTACAACACTACCGCTGTCAATAACAAATTTAATTTCCTCTGGTAGCGATATCATGGCGAGTTCAGTTGAGTAACCGGGCCTGAAACCGAACTGTTTGTTAGAAAGAGTGTGAAACTTGTCTAGATAACACCGTGAACGTCCCGCAAAAAGATCTTCTATGACCTTACTGAAGAATGAAATAATTGCTATGGGCCGGTAATTGGAGATTAAACGCTTGTCACCTTTTTTGAAAACGCGAATAAATTTTGCTTTTTTAGAGATGTAGGGAAGAACCCAGTTCCAAATACAAAATTTATAATATGACATAATGCATCACAGATAAATGAGCTATGAGTTTCATGTCGGAAGCAAAGAACTTATCGAGACCAGCGCTTGTATTCCTAATACTATTGATAACGGTGACACTTCCTCGGGTGACGTCGGATAAAGGAAGAATGAATGTGGTAATCATGAACAAGTGTGTTCGAGGGGTGCTGTCGACGGAGGAATATCAATGCCGAATGAGTCATTAAAAGAGTTCGCGATATCAGATGGGTTATCAATCACACGTTTTTTCTTAGTGAGTCAAGGTTATATCTGAATGTTATATATATATATATATATATATATATATATATATATATATATATATATATATATATATATATATATATATTATGAGACCACGTCCAGTACGGCAGCAACCAGGTTATCTTTTTAATCCAGACGCACGAGCCAGAGAGACAGCCCGCGTGACATACGATGATGATCACTACAATGGTTTGGTCATACAGATGAAGATGAAGTACATAGTCAGCGCTCACACTATTTTCCCCCCTTCGCGAAAGAGGGCAGCAAGTTAGAAAGGGTCGGGACGCCGAATATATCGTTTCAGTCGAGAGACGTGGGCGATCTCGGTGTGGCGGCGACGGTGATCAGGAGCCGCGTTGACAGGAGCAACGCGATAGTTCACTTCAGATGTTCGTTCCACGACGGTGTATGGACCGAGATATTGGTGAAGGAATTTTCGGCAGAGCCCAGGTACACGAACAGGCGTCCACAAAAGGGCTTCGTCACCTGGGCGGAACACAACTCGACGCTTCGCATAAATGTCGATTTTTTTCTTGTCCTGAATGGTAGCAGTGTTGGCGCGGGCGATTTCACGGCAGCGGGCGACGCGAGCGGCGAACTCTTCCGGGAGAGATGAAGATGGATTGGAAGATGTGGACAAAAAGGTGGTGTCCAGAACAAAAGTCGGTACACGGCCATACACGAGAAAAAAAGGGCTGAAATTCGTCGTACGCTGTATGGCAGTGTTATATGCGAACGTGACAAAAGGCAGTATTGTGTCCCAGTTTTTGTGATCCGGTTGCACGTACATAGAGATCATGTCAGACAAAGTTCGGTGAAAACGCTCAGTCAGACCATTAGTTTCTGGGTGATACGCTGATGTGGTCTTGTGGATGGTGCTAGAGGCCTGTAAGACTTCAGAAAGGACATGTGAAAGAAATGTCTTGCCACGGTCACTAAGGAGCACACGCGGTGCGCCATGTCATAAAATAATGGCGCGAAGGAAAAAATCGGCCACTTCAGAGGTAGCACCAGATGAAAGAGCTGCCGTCTCCGCGTAGCGGGTAAGGTGGTCTACGGCAGTAACAATCCAACGGTGACCGGCTGGCGTAAGCGGAAGAGGTCCGTATAAGTCTATGCCCACAAATTCAAAAGGGAGTGGACGGGCACGGCAGTGGCTGCAATGGCCCCGCGGGAAGAGAGGTGGTACGTTTTCGGTGCTGGCATGACGCGCAGGAAGCGACGTATTTGGCGACTGAAGTGGAGAGGCCAGGCCAAAAGCAGTGAGTCTGAGGTGGTCGCAGGTCTTGTGAAACCCTAAGTGGCCAGCTGTCGCATCGTCATGAAATGCTTGCAGAACTTCCAGACTAAGGGAGCGAGGAATGACGGGAACCCATTGGTTACTGAGAGGATGGTAAATTTGCCGACATAATGTTCCCTCTTGAAGCTTGAAACGGGCAAGTTGTCGTCTTAGGCGGCCTGTTTGGAGCACGCAATAAGCCAGTGAGCCGATCAATGATTGTGCGGCAGTAGGTATCGGCATGTTGGAGCGAGGTGAGATCTGTGAATGAAAGAAGGTCCGCCGAGGCAACTAACTGTTTTGAAGCAGCAGCCGTCTGTTTGGTCACTTTGGCGGGCGGTGACGAACAGATGGAAGGTTACACTTCGGCGCTTTGCGAGAGCGGGCAACGGGACAAAGCGTCGGCATCTTGGTGCTCTCGGCCCGACCTATATGTGACGCTGTAGTCATACTCTTGCAATCGTAGTACCCAACGGCCAAAGCGTCCCGACAAATTTTGGAGAGACGATAACCAACACAGAGCATGATGGTCAGTCACTATTGTAAAACGCCGGCCGTATAAGTAAGGATGAAACTTTTGTATGGACCACACGATGGTGAGACATTCTTGCTCAGTGATGCTGTAGTTTCGCTCAGCAGGTGACAGAGTACGGCTCGCGTAGGCCACGACTAGTTCTTTGGAAGCGTGGTTCCGCTGAAGAAGGACAGCACCGATGCCAAGTCCACTTGCGTCAGTGTGTAGCACAGTATGTGCTTCAGGGTTCAAATGGCGAAGCACTGGCCGTGATGTGAGGCATCGCTTGAGGGTGTGAAAAGCGGCTTCGCAGTCATCCGACCAGACAAAAGGTGCGCTCGTGGTCAGAAGTTTGTGCAGAGGAGCCGCAATAGTAGCGAAATCACGTACAAAGCGGCGGAAATACGACGCTAAGCCAAGGAAGCTGCGGAGGTTTTTCTGCGTGGTTGGTGTAGGAAAGTGCAGTACCACGGCAACCTTGTCGGGATCAGGCTCAACGCCATGTTTACTGACGACGTGACCTAATACCTTGATGCTGTGACTGGCAAACCGACACTTCTTAGTGTTGAGCTGGAGATCGGCCTTAGCTAAACACTTGAGGACTTCGTCTAGCCGTTCCAGGTGCTGTGAGAAGCTGGACGAAAATATGACAACGTCGTCCAGGTAGAAAAGGCAGGTCTTCCATTTTAATCCCCACAGTACCGTGTCTATCATCTATTCGAATGTGGCTGGGGCATTGCACAGGCCGAAAGGCATCACATTGAATTCATAGAGCCCATTTGGCGTAGCAAACGCAGTCTTCTCTTTATCAGACTCGTGCATTGGAATCTGCCAATAACCGGAGCACAAGTCGAGATTTGAAAAGTACTCGGCACCTTGTAAAGTATCAAGAGCGTCGTCAATGCGAGGCATTGGGTAGACGTTCTTACGAGTGATTTTGTTGAGTGATCTGTAATCAATGCAAAACCGTACCGAGCCATCCTTTTTTTCACTAGTACGACAGGAGAAGACCATGCGCTTGTCGAAGGCCTGATGACGTTGCGCGCGAGCATGTCGTTGACTTGTTCTTCTATAAGCTTGCGTTCAGAAGCCGACACACGGTAAGGGCGGCGGCGAATCACACGGAATCCGTCGGTGTCGATACGATGGGCGGTCACTGTTGTTTGACCCCGACCTTCGGAACAAACGTCAAAGCAAGTTTAGTGCTTCATTAATAACGCTAGCAAGGCATCAGTTTGCGTTGGGTTGAGATGTTCAAACAAAAAGGCCTTGTAAGCAGGAAATGCATCTTCCGCTGGCATACACTTTGAGAATGACGAAGCAGATGAACCATTGACGACACAAAGTGGTGCTTCTTCGGAAATGCTGGCAAGAGTGGTCCCCTCTGGCAAAAGAAGTGGTTCTGGCGTCGTGTTGCAGGCCGTGATGCTTGCATAACCACGGGAGAACCGCACTAAACAAGATGCGATGGTGATCCCTCGAAAAATGCAGCGCTGGCAAGGAACAACCACAGCGTCACCATCTAGAATGTCTCGTGACTTGATCGTAAGGACACGTTCTTGTCCAGGAGGCACGAGGAAATCTGCAGCTGTCACAAGGTTGGACGACGAAAGGTCGGCAGCAGAAGAAAGCTCAGTGTCCCTAATACGAATGAGGGGCCGACCACACGAAATTACAGCAGACGGCGCTGACAAGAAGTCCCAGCCTAAGATTATCTGATGAGCGCACGAAGACAGCACAGCCAATGGTATGTGATGACGAATTCCATCGATGAGAACACGAGCAGTGCACAACCCGGTCGGGCGAATTGGACTGTCATTAGTGCCGCATAACATGGGGTTGGCATAAGGAGTTTGCACTTTACGCAGGCGAATACACAATTCGCGATCAATTACCTAAATTGCGGCTCCAGTGTCTATAAGGGCGTCAACAAAACACCTTCCACAAAAACAGGCAGTAAATTAGTTGGACGAGATGGAGGAGTTGTAATGTTCCGACAACAAGCAGTTCCCCCTCCAAAAACTGCACCTGCTAGTTTTCCGAGTCCAGAGAGATCGGAGCGGGACGCAGGGGTGATGACGTACGCCGAAACGGTGACGGAGAACGGCGGCGAGATGAACGAGAAGGATGAGGACCAGCATGAGACCATGGAGGGGAGGGGCGACTGACGGAGGTGGAGGGATACGGTGCGGGATCGTATTCATCGGGTCTCGGGGCATAGTCTCTCTCGTAAGCGGAGTAACCACGTTCATCCTGCTGACGGCGGCGGCAGAAACGGGATATATGACCCCTTATGCCACAGTAGAAGCAGATGGGGTGCGGAGGACGCCATGTAGAATAGTGGCGTGGCCTTGGCGCTTGTGTTGTCATCGCAGCCACATGGTCACATCTGACGTCCGCAGGCACGGTTGGAACTGGTGCAGGGGCCCGCGATGCAACTTCTGCGTACGAAGACACTGGGAAGCGCGCAGGAGACGGGGCATGTGCAGCGCTTGTCATTGATGCCAGTTCGTCCTTGATTACCTCTCGCAGGTTGAGAGAATGTGTGTGGACAGACGCAATGTTACGGTTGCCTTGAATAAGGCCGTGAAGTTCTTCTCTCACAATTGTGCGGATAAGGGCCCGCAATTCATGCTCTTTGGTAAAGCGAGCGTCGCAGGAGGCGTGTGGAAGGCGCATGGAATGAAGCGCGTCCAGGCGTTGGCATGTAGTGAAGACGTCCCTGACGGTAGTCGGATTCTGGATCACGAGAGCATTGAAGGCCACAGAGTTGATACCTTTCAGTAGATGTCGGATGCGATCGGCCTCCGTCATGTCATTTTGTGCTCGGTGACAGAGAGCCAGAATATCTTCAATGTAGGACGTATACGATTCGTCGTCCTCCTGGATGCGGGTTGCGAGCTTTTGTTTCGCTACTACAGAAAATCCTGCAGACATGCCAAATACCTGACGGAGATGCCCCGTGAAGGCCGACCAATTGGAGAAGTCGCTCGTTGTAATACCAGGTTTTAGCGACGCCATCGAGGTAAAAAGGAACGTAGCGCAGCTTGTGCGCCTCGTCCCAATAATTACAAACGCTGGTTCGATCATAACTGTCCAGCCATTCTTCGACGTCTTCGTTGCGAAGGCTGGAAAATACCGGAGGGTCTCGATGAGAGGTACTCATGGTGTAGTGAAGCCTAAGTGGCTGAGAAGGAGCGGTTGCAGCAGCGGACGCGTTGGGTTCTGCCATCGCTGTGGTATGAGGGCACAACCATGGACCAGACCGGAGCTCCAGGGGTGACGGGTAGAGCAGGAGGACGTGAGAACCAAAGCACGCTCCACCACTTATGAGACCACATCCGTTACGGCAGCAACCAGAATATCTTTTTAAATCCAGACGCACGAGCCAGAGAGACAGCCCGCGTGACATACGATGATGATCACTACAATGGTTTGGTCATACAGATGAAGATGAAGTACATAGTCAGCGCTCACAATATATATAATATATATATATATATATATATATATATATATATATATATATATATATATATATATATATATCTATATATATATAATATATATATATATATATATATATATATATATATATATATCTTGTCGCAGTACGACGCGAACCAAGCACAAGTACGTCTTGAGGCAGCGAAAGCAGCGTGTTCTCAACAGCTGAGCCGCAAGATTTTTTTTTGTTCTCCCGTCAAGCCAGAGGCCCACTATCTGGTGTCCGCTAAATCCCCCAGTCATCGTTTTTGTCCACATGTAGACACGGGTCACTTGCCTCCCTCTCAAAGAGCATCGACCCGATGCGAAGTCAATCATGCAGCTTTTTTTAAAAGAAAAGTCTCACGCAATCACTTGCTGACGTAAGGCTTCATGCGCACTACGTGAACGAGTTCAGGATGGTGCTGGCGACGCTTGGTACTACACGAATTTTCGGGAACGACTTCGTATGTGACGTCACTCAGTTTGTCGCAGCACTCGGTATGACCCAAAGTATCTTCTTAAGAGCTTTTCTGATAGTCTTTGTTTCTGTACGGTTGTCCAAACCTATACTTTGTCGCCAGTTTGATAGACAACTGCTCTGCGGTGAGTATTGTAGCGGCTTGCATTGTACTCTTGCTGCTGGTGAATCCGTAAACGTGCCAGTTGTCTAGCTTCTTCCGTGCGTTCCGTAAACGTGTTGGCGTCTGGGTCGATGTCGTCCCTTCGTGCGGCAGCATCGCATCTAACATAGTTCGTACTTCTCGTCCATGAACGAGGCTGAACGAGGGTCATTCGGGTCGTTTCTTTCTTGGCCGTGTTGTACGCAAACGTTATGTATGGCGAGATTTCATCCCAATTTTTGTGTTCAATGTCTACGTACATCGAAAGCATGTCTTCAATGGTTTTGTTCAGACGCTCCGTCTGCCCGTTTGTTTGTGGGTAGTAGGCGGTGGTCTTACGATGCGTTGTTCCACTAAGCATCAGGACGTGATCCAAAAGAGCTGCCGTAAATGCGGTTCGTCTGTCTGTGATTACGACGGTTGGTGCACCATGCCTCAATACAATATTTTCGATGAAAAATCTTGCCACTTCCGCTGCTGTACCTCTCTAGATAGCCTTTGTCTCGGCATAACGGGTCAGATAATCCGTCGCGACGATAACCCAGTGGTTCCCTGCAGTAGAAGTAGGTAGTGGGCCCAAAATGTCCATCCATATCTGGTAGAATGGAGCTGTTAAGACCTGCACGGGCTGCAGGAGGCCAGCTGGTTTAGTCGGTGGTGACTTGCGTCACTGGCAGTCGAGACAGGTACGAACGTGGTGTTTCACGGCTGTGGTTAGTCTCGGCCAGTAATACCTTTGCTGTACTCTGGCCAACGTTCTCATGTAAACCCAAATGGCCAAAGGTCACTCGTTGTGGCACGCTTTGAGTACTTCGGTACGAAGGGCTGCTGGTATGACGAGCAGATAGGCGGATCCTGTCGACGAAAAGTTTCTTTTGTAGAGTACTTCACCCCGTAAACAAAACGATGACAAAACTCTTTCGAAAACTCTTGGCGCCTTCTGAGATCTGCCTTCCAAGTAGTTAATTAGGCCAAGCAACTCAGTGTCGTCACGTTGTTGCTGCGCAATGGCGGTGTGTAGAGGACGCCGAGAAATGCCGTTTCCTCTTCCTCAGCTAGGGTTGCCTACTCAATGGGTGAACGGGAGTGACAGTCAGCGTCCATTTGTCGCTCGCCTAATTTGTGCACGACCATCATGTCAAACTCTTGCAGTTTAGGCTCCAACGCGCTAATAGGCCTGGTGGGATCATTTAGATTAGTTAACCAGCAAAGGGAATGATGGTCACTAATAACTTTGATGTGCCGGCCATACAAGTACGGGCGAAATTTCATTACTGCCCATATTACGGCGAGGCATTCTTTCTCTGTTGTTGAATAGTTAGCCTCTGCGCGTGTTAGCGTTCGGCTTGCGTAGGCGATCACTCTTTCTGTGTACTCTTGCCGTTGCACAAGCAGAGCCCCAAGACCTACATTGCTAGCATCTGTGTGAAGCATCGTCGGGGCTTCCGTCGAAGTAAGCAAGCACCGGCGGCGTTTGAATACGTTGACGCCGGTCATTAAGGGCAGCCTGCTGTTCTTCTTTCCACTCAAAGGCAACATCGTCTCTTGTGAGACGAGTTAGTGGCGACGCGATGCGGGCGAAGTCTGCGATAAACCGGCGATAATAGGCACAAAGGCCCAGGAAGCGTCTGACAGCCTTCTTATTGGAGGGTACTGGGAACTGTGCGACGGCAGCAATTTTTCCAAGATCGGGCCGGACGCCTACGTTGCTGACGACGTGACCGAGAAACGGAAGTTCGTGAAAACAGAAATGACAATTTTCTGGTTTCAATGTCAGGCCCGCGAACCGTATGGCACGTAAAACAACTTCCAGCCTTTTGATATGCTTGCCAAAAGTGGTCGAAAACACTATAACGTCGTCCAGATAGACTAGGCACGTCTTCTACTTCAATCCTGAAAGAACCGTGTCCATAAGCCTTTGAAAAGTCGCGGGCGTGGAGCACAAACCGGAAGGCAAGACTTTAAATTCGTATAAACCATCTGGCGTCACAAAAGCGGTTTTCTCGCGGTCTCTCGGGTCCACCTCGATCTGGAAGTATCCACTCCTCAAGTCCATGGAAGAAAAGTAGCGAGCGTGCCAAAGTCTGTCAAGGGAGTCATCAATACGTGGGAGCGGGTACACATCTTTCTTGGTCACCCGATTCAGCTTCCTGCAGTCCACGCAAAAACGCAGAGTGCCATCCTTTTTCTTTACTAGCACTACAGGCGATGCCCAAGGGCTCTGTGACGGTTGAGTGACGTCAACTGCAAGCATATCCGCGACTTGTTGTTGTATGGCTTCGCGTTACTTTGAAGCTACACGATAAGAGTTCTGGTGGATAGGTCTCACCGTGTCCTCGGTGATTATTCGGTGCTTTGTCAAAGATGTTCGACCAACTCGTGATGTCGTTGAAAAGCAGTCGCGGAATTCGGCTAGCAGCTGAAGAAGTCTCTGTCACTCGTCCTTTGACAGGGTGGTGCCAACGTCGAGAAGGGGTTCTGATTCTTGATTAGGCGCTTCGTCCGATACCGACAAACATAAACTGCCTCGCATTTCTACAATATTGTCGTACGAAGCGACAGCTGTGCCCTTCGGAAGGTGCCGGCGCTCAGCACTAAAGTTCGTCAGAAGTAAATTCGTGCGTCACCAGTGAGACGGACGCTACCTCGTGCGACCGAAATGCCATGACTAAATATCAGCCAGCCTATTTGGTCAGCAATGCCTTCGCCATCAAACGCTTCGTGGCCTTCCACCGAAACAAGAGTGCATGACCGGGGCCGGACGACCACATCATCATCAATTATACGTAAAGTGTTATGTATTGCGTCTTAACAGTCAACTAAACCGGGGCTGTTGCG
Source organism: Rhipicephalus annulatus (assembly GCA_013436015.1). Classification (NCBI taxonomy): domain Eukaryota; kingdom Metazoa; phylum Arthropoda; class Arachnida; order Ixodida; family Ixodidae; genus Rhipicephalus; species Rhipicephalus annulatus. The sequence continues at coordinate 14,585 of WOVY01005284.1, read as the reverse complement.
GAATGTAATTGAACGGTCCGGGATGTTGATGACGGCACCATATTCTCTTAAGACGTCCACTCCTATGACCAAGTCCTTGCAACATTAGGTGAGGATGACGAACGTCGCCATGAAAGAAGGGCCACCGATGTCGAGTCTTGCTGTACACCTTCCGAAAGGCATCAACAGCTGGCCGCCTGCTGTCATTAGGTAAGGTCCCGTCCACGTAGTCATCACTTTTTTAGGCGTACTGCAAGGTTTTCACTTATGATAGAAAAGTCGGCGCCGGTGTCAACTAAGGCTGTTACTTGCTGTCCGTATACCGAAACGGTAAGATCTGTGGTCACAGTTTCGTCGGTTGTTACAACTTCTCGGCCTTACCGCGTCCTGTGGGGCTAGTAACGGGGGCTTTTTTTCGTCGCCTTGACGGCCTGCAACCTCACCCTCGGAGATCGCCACCTTCAGTTTCCCCGGCGTGGACTCGGTGATCTCCTTCCAGTGACATCGGCTGTAGTTCGGTGGCGTGACGAAGGAGAATAAGCCGGAGACGGAGAGTGTGGTTGACGTCCCAACCCTGGCTGGTAATCAGGCACACTGTCGTCATTATTGGCACGGCGGTTGTCAGAATGGGACTGATACAAGGAGGGTTCTTGAGAATGAGCGTCCCGGCGTGGTGCGTAGCCGTCGTTGGCGCATCGATCGTCAGACCATTGCCGAAAAGGTCGAAACATATCTACGCGGTGCCAGCAATGGCGGGAAATGTGGCCCACACCTCCGCAGGTAAAACAAAGTGGACGCCTATCTACATGCGCCAGGCGTCTGTTTTATGAAGCTGTGGACGCCGCAACTGCTCGTAATGTGGCAAATGTCGTGTCTCGTTGGGAGACGGCTCTTGGTACGGCGACATTTCGTACGGCGGGCGTGACGGCAGGGCGCCGCGGTGTCTGTTGTTGTGGTGGCGACCAAGGAACCACTGCCGATGGCTTGCGGTACGACGGCGCAACGGGCGGTTGGCGGCGAAGCGTGGCTGCGTAGCTCGTAGGTCGCAGATCGTCAGATGGATCAGCTGTTGAAAACGCTTGGCGTATTTCTTCGCGGACGATTTCAGCGACAGGCGCCGTTGGTGGTTCCGTGACCAGATTCCGCAGCTTCAGCAGCTCTTCGCGAAAAATCTCTCTTATTAAATTGCGCAACGAGCTTTGATTGTCAGATGTCGTAGCGGCGACTTGAATGTGGGCGCTGCCACACAAGCGATCGTATTGTCGACATCGTAGGTGAAGCACCCGCTCGATAGCCGTAGCTTCTTTGATGAAGTCTGTCACGGTTCTTGGCGGGTTCCGCATAAGTCCGGCGAACAATTGCTCTTTAACGCCGCGCATGAGGTAGCGCAACTTTTTGTCGTTAGTCATGTGCGGGTCAGCTTTACGGAAGAGACGGGCCATGTCCTCAGCGAACATTGCGACCGTTTCATTGGGTTTCTGAACCCGTAGCTCGAGTAAATGCTGCGCACGTTCGCGCCGGTCGACATCGGCAAGTGTGTCAATCATCCCTCTTTAAAGTCACTCCATGGTGACAAACTGCCTTCTCTGTTCTCGTACCAAGTTCGAGCACTATCGTCGAGATAAAGATAGGCGCGGGAAAGCCTTTGTTCATGAGACCACTGGTTGGTGTTGGCGACACGTTCATAGTGATCAAGCCAGTCTTCGACGTCTTCTTGTGCTCCACCACCAAAGCGATCAGGCACCAGCGGAGAAAAAAAGGTTAACGGAGATGGGGTTGGCAAACTACTGTCTCGTAGTAACAGTGGTGGACAGGCTGTGTCTATTGGTATATGTGAGCGTTGGCTTGTAAAGTGTTCTTGTGAGAGAGTGAACTCTGGAAGGAGGCCTCACAAGCGACGACTGAAGCGATGCACGGGAGTGTCGACAAGTGCTTCTGGGCCTAATGAACGGCTCCCCGTGAGAGTGTGGAGCATCAGGCGGGGGTCACGGGCCAGCACCTCCAACAGTGTCGCAGTACGACGCGAACAAAGCACAAGTACGCCTTGAGGCAGCGAAAGCAGCTGGTTCTCAACAGCTGAGCCGCAAGATTTTTTTCTGCGTTCTCCCGTCAAGCCAAAGGCCCACTATCTGGTGTCCGCTAAATCCCCCCATCATCGTCTTTGTCCACATGTAGACATATATATATATATATATATATATATATATATATATATATATATATATAATATATATATATATATATATATATAATTATATATATATTATTAATAATTATGATCATTATTAATATTAGTAATAATATAATATTAATAATAAAAATAATGAGAATAATAATATCAGTAGAATAATGAGTAGTACTACCATTATTAGTTAGAATTCTGAGCCTAGTGAAGCGCAGGTAACCAGCCAAAGTAAAAAGAACGCTATTGCATCGAATGATCCACTGTCGCCAAAAGAACTCGCATGTTTCTTTGCGCACTCATCTAACATAAACCAAAAACGGCAACCAGCCCCTTTTTTAGCTTTTCTTATCTTTTAAATTGATTGCATGCTCGGTCCACCCTTCTCTTGATCAAATGTAGCACCGGCTCTTCCTCTGTTAAGTTCGAACAGTGCTACTGAACACAAATAGATTATAACACGCAAATTGGCATACAACTCTGACATTTACCTAGAAACGCATTTGCAATGCGGTTTTACTGTGTAGAACACACACATACAATGCTGACTTTAAAGTGGGAGCACTATTTCAAGGAAAGTTTACTAGCTTTTTTTCCGACCTCATGACACACGATGCGATAAGTGGTGCGTTCACCAGCCACAGCGAAACGATGAGAATACGGCCCATGTAACTATCACTAAAAAACTGAGCCCCGCCGCGGTGGTCTAGTAGCTAAGGTACTCGGCTGCTGACCCGCAGGATGCGGGATCGAATCCCGGCTGCGGCGGCTGCATTTACGATGGAGGCGGAAATTTTGTAGGCCCGTGTGCTCAGATTTGGGTGCACGTTAAAGAACCCCAGGTGGTCTAAATTTCCGGAGCCCTCCACTACGGCGTCTCTCATAATCATATGGTGGTTTTGGGACGTTAAACCCCACATATCAATCAATCAGCTACAAAACTGAAAAAAAAGATCGCAGCATATCCACGGGGTCAATAAGGATGAGTGGGATGAAGCTTCGAAGGGTTTCATGGGCAAATTGTGACTCATCCTTTGGCCATGGTCATCCGTCCGTATGTCGAACCAACTGACCGACCATCCATGCTTCTGTCTGTCTGTCTGTCTGTCTGTCTGTTTGTCTGTCTGTCTGTCCGTCCGTCCATCCGCATGTCCGTTTGACCATTCGTCCATATAGCGAACACTCCAAGTGCCGCAATCTCGAATCTTTTCATCATATATTCATCATACACAAGTACCGCTATCCAGTGGACATTCCACGGATTAATACGAGAGGTGGCTACTACATACAGGAGGCGCACGACGCACGCCTGAAAGAGCTTCGTCCCTAAAATATGCTACGGTGGACATAACAAAGTCTGCTTTCGAATGAAAGAATTTTAAGAAAGGCTTGCGGTCATTCTCCATAACCTGAGTCCCCCACTACGGCACTCCCATAATGATATCGTCATTTGGGAGCGTATAACCCTCGCTATTATTATTCGAGAATGTCTGCTTCTTCATTCTCAAAGACTACTTACCGGGTAATCTGGTGGTTTGGTTTTATCGATGAGGGCATTTGCTGTCAACAAAGAAAGAAAGTGGCTTAAAGCGACTTCAGTGACAAATAGACATTGAGGTGAAAGTGAAAGGCCAGTGTCATATAATCTCTAAACAATCAATAAAATCAACAGTTTTATACTAATTGACAAAGTAAAAAAAGATATTGGACACAGTATGAGCTAAAAGAAGGACATTTAGTAATGAGCCTGATGTCGTCAAGTGTCGCGAGCACCATTCTTGACTAGTACTCACACTACTTATAAATAGAGCGCATCCCGTTCATTAAAAGACAGGAGCAAATGCCACTTTTTTTGTTTCAATGACAAAAAAGAAAGTTATTGCCAAGGGATTGCCAGAAGAGTCTCAGTGTTGACTTGATCCGAACCTTCGGGCTACTGCTTTACTACAGGAGCTGCGACGTCAACGTAATTGGTCATTGTGCATCTAAAAATGAAAACGTTCCTGAACTGACAATGACAGTCTCTTATGAGAAAAAGAGTATTAGTGAGGACAAGCAACTCATGGCACAATACGTATTCCTCATGATCCACGCCATTTATGTTGTTTCAGCCTTTCAGGGAAAAAATGACGAGAAGGGGCAAAAAATCGCTGATAACGGAAACTGCTGCAGCTCGGTGTGCACAACACTGTCCTCGAACTGATGAAAACTCAAAGGCCTGCACAGGTTGTGAAGCTTTTCTGGTCTATGCTGGTCGGTGTCTTTTGAAGACAGCATGTATTCGATCTAGCTTCAAAAAGAAAGAGGTGCACTTGACTTTAACATTAGAACCACAAAATTTGTTTTTATAGTTTCGTTAATGACCACCAACAGTGTAATTAGAGAAAGTGAGTAACGTGATGTAAGGTTATTTAAACTGCATGTAAAAGACTGTATCTCTTGTAGATGCCGCTGAGTATAAACGACTGGTTAAGTTCTCAATCTGTGCGGTTAACTACTGTAGTGCACTTTTGTCCGCAACTTTGGTGAGAACCAGTATGGTCGGTCCGACTGGGCATGTTGCCTTCGCAATCACGAAGGTGGGTTTAAACAAACGACTGCGTGCTATACAGACTCCTGCATGTTGGACAGCAAACTTGATTTTTAAAGAGAGCAATTTAAAAAATCAGTTGTAGAATGTGCTCATCACGTCAATTAGCTGAATTGTCTCCCAGCCCACATGGAACAGGATGCCCTGCCGGGTCGCTTGAACTCAATTGATATTGTTACCCACTCTGCGAGAACTTAAGCACCACGACGGAGGAAAAGCCACAATGAGTTCGGAGACTACTGGGCATGGTCACCCTCACATTTACGGAAGAGTGGTGATGTTTCTGACTCACGGAATTTCACGGAGGAGTGGTGAAGTTTCTAACTCACTATCTAAAGCGAAGTAGAGCAGTCTTGTACGCCCATGATGCTTCATCTTGGTTCGTATTAATCGAGAGGTTTTGCTTAGCAGGCTGCACAGAAGATAGAACCTGTTTGCCCTCATCGCAGGCAAGAATTCTGAACTTTGGCCCACTTGCTCTCGCAGAGCGTTCTGTTACAGGAATTCAACAATAACAAAGATTGGTAGAATTGGATTCCGAGTTCAAAACTGGCAGACCATTCAAGGCTGCTCAGAGGGCGCGTAGCGTGCAGAGTGGCAAAACCTTGCGGCTCCAACATGACACTAGGTCACCGCAAACAACACAGTCTCTCTAAGACTACGCTGGCTGGCTTCTTAGTACTTTAGTGACGTTTCTTGCGTGTATTACTATGGAGAACGGCATGGGTGGCACTATAGTTACTTTAGGCCAATTTACTTTTTACTGACACGGCCGCGTCACAGTGGTAGTACATCACGTTTGGCCAGTGGACTTTCGGTTCAAAACGCGCCATTTATCAACTGTCGTTTACCACATTTTTTTGTACGGTTCAAGCATTCTAGAACTATTCGCGGGTTTTAAAAATAAACTGGCAATGATGTCCCTCGAGGTATTCTATTAATAAGAAAACTAGGCAGTGTTAAATCTCATGCCAACCAACTAATGTATACACCGCATGAATGTTTGCGTTTGAAAAAAATGACAGCATATCTACGGGGTGAATGATGGAGAGTTGAGTGAAACTGGGTTCGCACGCCGCTACCCTCGCCGCTTTGTCCTCCCGTTCTTGTACGCCAGGATTTTGTCTGCGCCGCAGCGCAGCTTCACGGCACGCTTCTGCCTCGTGCGCTCGCACACCAGGGTTTCGTCTTCGAGTGTGAGCCGCCGCGGCTCTGCAGCCTCGTTCAACCGCCGACCATCTGAACGTGTGCGCGCGCCAAAACAGCATTTATTTCACTAGAACACGCCCCCTGGCATACGGCGCCACCAACGAACACGCGATCGGCAATGTCTTTGTGTGACATCATTCCTATTGTGATACGCACAAGCGCAAGGTGCGTGAGCGCGCACCTTGCGCTCGTGCGTATCACACTTTTAGGGGCGAAACAAAGGGAAGTTTATTGCACTTCTGACAAGTAATCAAATACATAGTTCTTCTCCGACACTTATCATGGACACACGCGGTAAGCACACCGATGAACAGCAAAAACACGTTTAGACTGTACACTACAACAGAAGCGCGATCATTCGAACACTCGTTATACAAAGGTTACAAGAGCGATGTACGGCCCGCGCGCAAAAGAGCCGATTTACGTTTACAGGCGAAAAAAGGGTGCGATAATGGTCGCCCCTGTTCGGGCTCCAGAGAACTAAGGGGTTAATTCATACAGAGAACAGATTCGAGACGAACCATAATACAATTGACAGGAGGGGTTGGGCATTGGCACTTTCCATTTGCTGGTCAGGAAACAGTGGGACGCAGTGGCTGGCGTGCGCTTAAAAAGGGGTTATCAGCAGGCGTAACTTGCCTTTTTGCAGGAGAAAACACCTCGTATGCCAGCGGCGGAGAAACTTTTCTTCGCCGCTGGCTTCAAGTTGGTCTGAGAGGTGCCGCCACACCATGTGGCGGATACGAGCTACGGTCGGGAGGGCCACTCTGACCGGAGAGCGGCTAACCTCAGCAAAGCAGCGTCGCTTACAGACCGTGAATATGGTGCAGAGGGCCACTAACTTTGCAAAGGCGCCTTTGTTTCTGTTCAGGGCAGGGGGAGGACGGATTTTAAAATACCTCGCAGTCAGGCGCCAAACTGGTTTGACCGCTGGGCACTCAATAAGGCATGCACCAGGGTCTCATCCGCGCGACAATTGGGCAGGACGGTGTAGGCGTGATGCCAAACTTGTGGAGGTGCTGGTGGGTTGGGAGTACGTCCCAGTTTTTCCTCCATGTGAAGTCTTGGGCGGATGAAGAGATGGAACGCACATCTGTTTTGCCTTTCTGCTTCCAGTTTTGCGACCGTCGTCTCTCCTCTGGGGTTATCTGGTTGCTGGTGATTTCTTACACAATGCGAGCAGGCAGGGGTCTCGTCTACGTCACACGTAGGGGCCTCCTTTTCTAACATGCGCATGGTGTTTGCGGCTGCCTTATAGAACGTGGAGGGAGTCTCAGTGAGTGGGGCGAGCGGCCGGTCGGCATTCAGGAACGATGCTTTTGTACTGCACTAGTAACGCATTAAGGGGCCTCCCCACGTAATCAGGTGCGTGAAACAAGGCCCTTACGGTCTTCAAGGCAAGCACTTTGCTCACCGCCAGGACATGCGTGAGCCCGAGGCCGCCCTCTGAAGCTGGGAGTTGCAGAAGGGTTCGACGTAAGGGCGTGGGTTTGCCGTCCCACAGGTAGGCACCGATCATACTTGTCAATTGCGTCGCAGTAGTGGTAGGCATAACTCATATTCGGCTTACATACAAGAGAAAGGCGCAGATGGTTGTCATTGCGGCAATGGCCCTCTCATGAAGCGTGAGATCCTTCGGTTGGAGGCGTGCTATTGCATCCTGTGCCGCTCGAGCGCTTGTTGCCAGGTTGCCAGCGCCGTGAGGGAATGTTCAAAATGGTAAGGCCGTGCTCTTTTTCATGTTCAAGGCCGCGCCTGAGATGTCAGCTTAGTGTGCGATTGTTCGCCAAAGAGCTTGCAGGCTTGCCGGGTCCCTGACGAACAGGGATACATCATCAGCGTAAGCGAGGACCTTAATGTTGGGCTCCCCCGTTAGCGGAAAGCCTTTGACGTGCATGTTCCGGTCGATGTTCACCAGCAACGGCTCAAGCGAGAGTACGAAGAGGGACGGCCCTAGCGGGCACCATTGGCGGATCCCGCTCTCGTATACAAAGTTACTCGTCGGGGTGCCGTTTACTACTACGTGGCATGTGAGGTTGCTGTACAGGATGGCGATGGTGTCTATGAAGCATCTCGGGAACCCGAACTGGTGGAGTACCTCGATCATGTATCCATGGCGCACCCGGTCAAACGCCTTTGCCTGGTCCAAGGAGACAAAGGCTCCGGACAGGGACTTGGCAGACATTTATTCGAAGGCATCCCTTGTTACGGTAAGGTTGGCAAAGATCGAGTGGCCTGGAACCGCAGAGGACTGCCAGGGAGCGACAATTGATGGCAAGAGGAGCTTAAGGCGGCTATTAAGGATGGAAGCAACCATTTTATAGTCCATGATCAACAGGGTTATGAGGCGCCACGCCAGCAGCTCCTCCTGTGGGGCTCCCTCTTTCAGCAGGAGCACAATCCTACCCTCTCCAAAGGATGCGGGTTTCGGTTGCTTCGTAACCACCATATTCACCAGTGCGACAAGCACTCCCTCTAGATCGTCGAAAAAAGTGGCGTAAAAGTTGGCTGTGAGACCGTCCGTGCCGGGGGTCGAGTTCGGGGGCATGCTTGTTATCGTGCCCCTAACCTCTTCTGCAGACACTTCCGTGCTCAGTAACGCAACCTTCTCTCCTCTCAGCCGTGGGAGTTGCTGGCAGACCTCTCTAATCTTGTCTTCTCCGCCAGTTTCTCCGTCGCTGTCGGCGTCCCGAAAAAGGGCTGAGAAGTACTCGCAGAAGACATCGTAGATTCCCTCTGGTTCAGTTGCGAAAGAATCGTCCGGGCGTTTCAGTCGAGTAATTCGTATGCTGCTATTCCCAGTTTGTGTCACTGGTGTGCACTCCGAGGTGGTTAATGGGTGCGCCCCACTCCCCAGGCGGTCTGCGCGCGCGCAGTTGAAGCAGCCGGGCATACTCGACCTCCACGGTGTTCAGATAGTCGCGCATGCAAGTCATCATCGTCTCCGCCCCTTGACGATGCGTATTCAGTTTAGCGGTTATGCGGTGCTTCCTGGCCTTGCCTTCGTCTTGAAGGATTCCCTTCCACTCCACTTTCAAGGTGTCCCACGAGCGTGGGGTTTGGTCCGGGGCATTCGCCACGGAGGCCCGCAGCCGCGCCCTAATGCGCTCAATGCTATCATCGTCTTGCAAGAGCGCTGGGTCCACTCGCCACCCATGGTCATCAGTACAGAGTCCAGGAGAGCCGCTAAGCGTAGTGACAAGGGAGAGGTGAACTGACCGACTCGTTATGTCCGCCGGAGGGGAAAGGACCTCGCACACCAGGAGCGAGGAAAGGAGAAAGTCGGGGAGATAGGTCCGATCTAATCGACTGGCTATGAGGTGAGAGGCTGGAGTTGCGACTAAAAAGGTCGCCGTGGGCAATCAGCCACGCGTCGGATAACCGAAGCTGTCGAAGAGTCTTCACGAGCTCCCTAGCATACTACGTGGACCCCCCTCAACCCGGTACCCTGACGTCGCGCTGCGAGTCCACGACACAGTTGAAGTCCCCCAGCAGGACGTGCGGGACGGGTTCCGAAAGAAAGTCGTGCAGCTGTTGGAAGAAGGTGTTTGTGTTCTTCCGCGTTGCCGGGGCGTACACGTTCACGAACCAAATCCTTCTTTCGCTGATGTAGAGGTCCAACATTAGCGACCTTCCATCAGCACCGAAGATGCAGAACGCCTTCTGCCGAAAGCGTCGCGTAGTAAAGACCACTCCCACTCCACAGGCTCTTGATTTAGTTAGGGAAAAGAAGGCGTCCACCTAGAACTCGCGTCTGAAGGTTGAGACCTCTAACGGCGACCGGAAGTTAGTCTCTTGTAAAAAGAGCACATCAATACCCTGTGCTTGGGTGAGGGTCAGAATGTCGCGCTGTTTCGATTTGTCCCGAAACCCACGGACGTTCCAGGTGGTGAGCTTGAGAGTTGACATGATCTGCTCTAGTGGGCGTGGGGAGAGGACTTGGGGTAAGGAGGGGGTGGGGGGCGACCGCTTGGGCAGGGGTGGCACGCTCGAAGGAGCCGAGTGTAAAGGCACGGGCGGCGCGGTTGCTAGTTGGGCTAAAACTCCCCTCCGTGGTTTAAGTGATGCGTCATAGGAGCCGTGGTGCCGATTAGTCGCAAAGGCAGCAGGCAGCTGTGCAACAGATAAACATAAACAAAAACCATTGCCGTGGCTTCGGCTGGCGAAAAGAGCAGAGGGGGAAAGGAAGTAGGTGGCGCGGCCATCATTGATAGCAGAAACAAGCGTGGGGGAGGGGTGTGTGGCGTCATGTTAGCATGCGCGAGGAGGTGGAGGGGGGAGGGGGACCATGTTGCCGTGTCGCGGCACCCACTCTTGTGTTTGCCTTGAAGCAAACACGGGGAAGAAAAGAAAGGGAGGATGCTTTGGCGCAGAGCCTATCTTTTTTCGCTTGCGCTTGGGGGCAAGTGCCCTTTCCCTGTCAATAGTGCGTCCAATTTCTGCGACTTCCCAATGGGAGGGGCATCGCTGTCACTGGAACAGACTGGTGCTTTGGAGCGCCGAGGCTTGCTTTCAAGGTTCGCGGGTAGGCTCGACGGCACGCCGGGTGACTTGTCCTCGCCTTTTAAAGGGGACCATGATCTCGAACGCTCCCGCCTATCGGTCGGGGCTGCGCCGGCAGTTTGCGTCTTGATGGAGGTCTGGATGATGGTCCGTGCTCAAGTGGCCAGTATCCGGCAGGGCGTAGCGGCCACAACTTACTATGGGCACCTCCTCAGGGTTGGGGGGAGAGTCGTCGGGGGTGGAAGTGGCGGGAAACTAATCTCGTCAAAACCAGAGAGTGCAGGCTCGTCGTTCTCGGGGCTCGACGCCTGTGTTCGCACTTCTTGTTTCTCGCTTGCAGGTTGCGACAAGTACCAGGAGTCGCGGGTGGATTCCGGAGAGCCGGATTCATGGCCGCTAAACTCGTCCAGGTCACCATGTGAACTAGTATTGCTCATGTCGTCCCCCGCTTCGGAGCCTGCGTTCAAGGGAGCGGGGTCACTGATACGGGGCGGACGTCTTCCATCCCTCGGAGTTTCTCGAACCGCCAGTGGACCGGGACATTCGTTGTCGCGTGGGGCCGAGTCCTGCGTCTTAGGACCTGAAGCCCTGATGTCGGTTCAGTCCCGGTAGGCGGGCGAGAGGTGCTGGGGTGGTCGTTACCAGTAACTGGCCACGTCTCGGGTGGAAGGCCACACGCTGCCGCGAGGTACGAGCGTTTGCAGAAACACTCGAGTGTGCCGTGCCGCCCGACGCATCTCTTACACTCCTCAACACACCCTTAGGTGTCATTCCCAAATACAGCACATCTCTTGCAACAAGCGGCTGCGCAGGCCGTGGCCATGTGCTCCGGTTCGTTACACCTTGCGCCCACTCTGCGCATACCGCGGTATTCACACATGACAAGGTGCCCCGCGATGGTTGTGAAGTTTGGGACCGGCCTATTCATTTCCATGCGCACTACTCTAACCTCATTAAGCCTGTTTTGTCAGTTAGGAACTGATGCAAAGGAAACACTTCTTATCTTGCCGTACTGTGAAAGAGTGTTAATCAAGACTTCATCTGGTATATATGCTGGAAAGCGGTATGCGTTAACAAACATAACTGGGGGTCCTACTGCTTCTACTGTAACGTGCTGCCGGTTAACCTTGAAGCCCTCTGCGACCATAAGCTTTGTGACCTGACTTGCGTTTCGAGTAAACAGAAGGAACTTCGCGCCCCCATGTGTTGCAAGAATAACACACTATCAGGTCCGGCTGTTTCTTCAACGGCACCTATAAGGTCGTCACTAGACACGTCCCATCGTAGGCGGTGAACAGAAAACAGTTCTTCCTCGCCGGGAGGGTGCCTGGGCTTGCCATGTCTGAAGGGGGCGTGTCCGCTGGTCTCGCGGGCGCTCAGCCGGCAGGACTAGGGTGGGCGACTTGTTGGTCTGGTAGTGTGCAGATCTTTCTGCACTCTCGTGCATAGGGCGGCTCAGAGACCACTCAGCGTCAGGTGGCACCAGGGCAGAAGGCTTTCGGGGCAGCAGATGGCGTCCGGGACCTTGCGATGCCTGGAATGGGGGTGGGAGGGGGCTCCAGGCGGGAGGCTTGAGTCCAGGGGGCGGCGACCGCTCGTGGTAGGGCGCGACGACTCTGCCACAGGTTGCTTCCTTTTTTCTTGAAGAGGACCGGTGGGGCAATGTCTGCGTTACGTGGCCCCGGGTCCGGCTGTGCGACTGGCGCGGCGAAACGGCTTGCTCGGACTTTGATCTTAGCCACAAGGACTTTTATCTTAGCGGCACCCGTTCGTCCCTCGTCGTCGTAGTAGTAGTCGTAGTGTGTCGCAAGTGCAAATTGTGGCAGTCGTGGCTTTCACCAGAAAACCAATGCCCGCTTACGGCATATCACTTAACGGGCAGTTGGTGTCATGCAGCCGGAGTCACAGGTTCTTGGGAGTCGTAATCAACTGAAACCTGTCTTAGACACCGCACGTAAACTACGTGAAAAAGCGACTGACCCCCATTTGTCACTTGTTCAGGTTTCTTGGCGGGAAAAGGTTGGGAATGGCTTTCGAGTCTGTGTTACAGCTGTACAAGGTATTATTTATTAGATTCCTGCGGTACAGCCTACCTGTTATGTTTAACACGTGCAATACAAACCTGCGCACAATCCAAAATATTCAAGCCCAGGCGCTTGGGTTTGAATATGCCTTGGTTTACCCCGCTGCGCATCTACAGATGAAACAATTCCCATTCCACAGGACTACTCGATCATGACGCACATCACCATTAGAACGATGCGTGCGTACCTCAGGCAACTAGCTAGGAATCCTTCCCACCACTTGGCAACGCTCGCTACTGAGAGGCCCCACACGAAATTTAGTACAATTGTCTGTGCACACAGTGCGTCATTTACGTCAGGTTTTACGCCTGCTGAGGAACTGGTGCATTTTCAGTGATGCCCCGACACTTCCGCAAGTACGTGTTTCCATTCGAGGAGCACAGAAAAATCAAATTTGCCTTCATCAGCCCTAAAACAATTGAGCTTGCACCTTCTGCACGAAATGTACAATAACCATGTCCACATATACACCGATGGTTCAACCAAAGCGTCTGGTTCTGGTGGTGCGGTAGCGATTCCTGCTAGAAGAATCACTCTGCGAATCAAGTTGTCACACGTCACTAGGTCTACAGCGGCAGAATTTGCGGCTTTGCGTGGCGCCCTAGAGTACATGAAATCCCAGAGACTGAGTAAATGGGCTGTGTTTTCGGACTCGAAACCGGCCCTACAGAACATGCAGTCACTCCATACACGAGGTTGCCATGAACAGTTAACTTACGAGGTTCTCAAGCTTCTTCAACACGTCACAGAAACAGGCCACGAGGTCAAGTTTCAGTGGCTTCCGGGCCATTGTGGGATCACTGGCAATGATTCCGCAGACAACGCGCCTCGCACAACGGACCAAGAAGAGCACACCCTTCCAATTTCTTTGTCAAGGACTGACGCTGCAAAGCAACTTCGTCACCTGGCACGTAGTTTGTGTCTGCTGGAGTGAAACACCCCAAGCATAAGACATACGACACTCTACCAAATAAACCCTCTACTGGAACTTCGACCTCCATCTGGACTTCGTCGACGTGAAGCTTCTCTTCTTTGTCGCCTATAGTTGGGGGTTGCCTTCACAAAAGCATATACAACCCTCATCGGATCGACCGACACTGCGGAATGCGACGTCTGCTGCACCGAAGAAGACATCGACCATCTGATATCGCGTTACCTCGATTTGACTCTGAAAGACAGAAGCTGACTAACAGCAGCCGCAGGTTAAACTCCCTAGCCTCAAAGTTGAATCTCCTCACCGCACGCCAGTTGCGTCAACGAAGCATGAGAGACCCGAAATCACTATGATGTATACCACCCTAGTGCTTCCACGAGCCCTCAACGAACGACTGCGTACGTCATGGAACGTGCTACACTTGGGCTACTTCCTGAGTGCAATTTCAGAGTTTCATGGTTCTGAAGACGACGCTACCACCAGGATAGGCACCGTGGACTCTGTTGCGCAAAGATATTGTTGGCCAGAGCTTGACCAATAAATCTACTGCGGGAGATCATCTCCGAGTACCTTCCCAAGCCTGGCAGCATTTCCAGGGACACAAGTACACCTCGTGGTCCACTTGGAGCGCTGCATTGACGTCTATATTTGCACCACATTCAGGAACCTACGATACTCTATTTATGGAGATAACGTCACGCCGGCAAGCACCCACAGAAGACATTTTCGCATATATTTACGAGAAATTACACTACCTTCAGGCGTATGGCACAGCCTGGCCTTCTCCGGCAGCAAGACAGTACGTTGTCAATGACTGATATGGCTAGAGGCACGCTGCAATACTGTCTGTGCATACAGAACCAGACAACATTAGCACTTTCATCCAAAAGGCAGCATAATTCCAGGACACCGCCAGATGGCGGTTTCGTGATTTCCCCACACACGAACGTGCTACACTGCGACATGCTTCCTGCCGGTGCAGTCAATGCGGCCATGGAAACGAGAGTTACTCGCAAGCTTCGCACCTAGCCATCCAATATCAATGGCGTCCGTTCTCTACAGTTCACCTCCATGTCGATGGCATCGAGGAAAGTACAGTTCTAG
>WOVY01005283.1:0-55105 GCA_013436015.1 Rhipicephalus annulatus | reverse complement strand
TGTTGTACAATGCTATCTGGTTTTCTGGCACTATCCCTTCTCCTGGAAGAGGCTATTATTATTCCCATTTTGAAAAGGGCAAGGACCCTTCTTTAGCTCAAGTTATAGGCCTATTGCACTTACAAGCTGCTTGTGCAAAGTCTTCGAAAAATGATAAACTTGCCGACTTGTACATATCCTTGAAAACAAACCTTTTGCTCGACCCCTTTCAGTGCGGGTTTCGAGAAGTAGATCCACCACAGACCACCTTGTCGTATCGAGGCACAGATTAGAGACGCCTTCGTCCATAAACAATATTTTCTCTCTGTGTTCCTCGATATCGAAAAGGCGTATGATACAACATGGCGTTTTGGAATCCTAAGAGACCTGTCCCACCTTGGTGTGCGCGGAAGAATGTTTCATATATCGAAAGTTACCTGTCAAACCGACATTCCGTGTCCGTCTGGGCAGTGTGCTCTCTCAAACATTTGTCCCGGAAACAGGTGTGCCACAAGGTGGTGTGCTTAGTTGCACACTTTTTATCATCAAATGAATTCTTTCACTTGTCCATTCCCCGCATAAGTTCTATTGTACATATGTCGACGACGTTCAGCTTGGCTTCAGTCATGCAACTTAGCCATGTGTGAGCGGCAGGTTCAGATGGGTTTAAATAAGGTCTCCAAATGGGCAGACAAAACGGATTCGACTTAACCCACAAAAAGCACGTGTGTCTTGTTCTCTCGAAAGAGAGGCATGCACTCGGACCTGACATTCGGCTGAACGGGCAACGTCTGTCCGTCAAAGCCGAGCATAAATTCTTAGGCTAATCTTGGACAACACGTTGACCTTCGTACCGCACATCAAGTATTTAAAACAAAATGTTTAAAAGCATGAATGTTATAAAAGCGTTGTCACGTACTACGTGGGTAGTGATAGGCAATGCCTCATGAACCTCTATAGAAGCCTTATTCGTACCCGCTTAGATTATGGGGCCGTTGTCTATCAATCTGCCACTCAAAGTGCCTTGAAGATGCTTGACCCCGTGCATCATTTGGGCATCCGCCTTTCTACGGGTGCTTTTCGCACCAGCCCCGTAGAAAGCCTTTATGTTGAGTCAAATGAGTGATCGCTTCATCTGCAGAGAACTTACATGTCCTTTGTTTATTTCCTTAGGTGAAAGCAGACAAGAAGCACCCTCATACTCTACAATTAATGATTTGTCGAGCTCAACTCTGTTTCAAAACAGGCCTTCGATGAGGCAGCCCTTCCCATTCGCCTGAAGTGTCTAGCTGAGAAACTGAAGTGTCACTTGAACACAGTTTATTGGCTCCTGTAGCATACCCGCCACCGTGGTAGTGGCAGACTATAGACTGCGATGTGTCTTTCCTAGAGGTTACAAAACATGCACCTATTGCCCATATCCGAACATACTTTCTGGAACTTCAACACAAATACACATGTCCTGAGTTCTTCACATGCCTCCAAGACTAACTCCTCTGTGTCCCTACGCTGCTGTCGGCCCATCCTTTTCGGATGCTGGCCCTCTACATCCACGCACAAGTATCTTCACAGCGGAAGCTTACGCGATACTGGTGACAGCTAAACACATCAAACAATTACAAATACAAAAGCAGTAATTTATACAGACTCTCTCAGTGTAGTAACGGCTCTGCACAGTCTTAAAAAACAAAAAAACCCAGTCCTTGTCTCACTTTACTCCATTTTGTGCACACTCTACACGCACAACAACATGTTGTGGTGTGCTGGGTGCCAGGGCACCGTGAGATCCAAGGCAACGTGAGGGCGGATCAGCTCGCTGCATCCGTTCATGAGAGCACCGCCATTACATCCATATCAATCCCGGCCCTTGATCTTAAGCCGTCTCTCAAGCTAAACCTCGGGGACTACTGGCAGAGCAAGTGGGATACACACACACAAAACAAACTACACGTTATCAAGCCACACCTTGGCCATTGGCCACCAGTATCAAAATCACGTCTAACAGAGTAACACTAACAAGACTCAGGATAGGGCACACATACACGACACACACACAACTTTTATCCGGTGGTGATCCTCCATCGTGTGATATGTGGTGAGGCTTTAACAGTTCTTCACGTTTTTATCCAATGTAAACAGTTAGACACTCTAAGAAGACACACTTCCTTACCCTACCGACAACATATACCTTTACACCCTGCAATGTTTGTCGGTAGGGAACCACTTTTCACCCATAAATCATTGTTAGCTTTTTAAAAGATGTTAATTTTTACCATGTATTATACCCAGGCATTGCGTAGCGTGACCTCTCAAGAGAGGTCGCTGCTGCTGTGATTACATTTAAAAGCACTTGCCTCGCAGCCCTTGGACACAAGGCACTGATGAGGCAAGTGTGCTAGTGCCAAAAATTTTTACATGTTTTTATGATCAAAACCTTTATCACCCTTTTTAATATGCATATCACGCCACTGTCATGTCTTTAATACTTATGTTTTTACACGCATTATCGCGAGGAATTTTAAGGCCCCTATACAGCCACGCCATACATTGTCCGCATCTTTATACTCATTGAAATGGCGCTCTTTGGCCATCAATTGGCCCTTGCGCCATAAAACACCACACATCATCATCGTCACGTGAAGTAGAGACAGTTCCACTTAATTGCGTACCTAACGCAGTCCTGTATATAATTTTCATGGAGTAATATAGGTTACTCTGAAAGAAGCAAAGATTTTAATTATAGCAGCAAAATCGTTGACCACGTTCACTAGTCAACAGTCACATGACAATGTACATCTGATACCTACATTTTATGTTACCAGGTGGCACCAAGGTTATTTTCTTGATTTTCAATAAAAAATAAAAAATAACTCCACTTCTCAAGAGAAAGCAGGGCTGTTCGAGTCGTTATGAAGGAAAAACTTTCTACCCGTGAAGTCATCTCATTTATGTTCTGTGCAGTAGACGGTCCCTTAAGTAGGCCGCGCACGCTGCCTGCGTGGACGTCACGAGAGTCTCTTTAGCAACCACGTTTCCTGCACGAAAGGCGTGACACTTCGAAGTTTCGTTCCGACCTTCGTATTGTGCGGTCTATGTCACAAAACAAAGAGGAAAAAAATCATGGTGACTTTCACTAAGAAGAAAATCAACTGCCGCGTTCCGCATGCGGGCATAAAAACTCGCTTACTATATTCGCAACTTTCATCACGTAGTGAGAGAACTATAGTGTAAGTCCAACATGGCTGTCGTTTAGGGAGTGCAGCCTGTCGCTCCGAATGGCGTAGTATTTTCAGCTGCAGCCGCCGTGTTGCCAAGGCTTTGCTTAGAAGGTCATTGACCTCACCGGCATGAGCCATGAAATGCCATACAATTTACGAAGTCCAGTGACTTACGTGACATGACGTTCCCGAAACAAGTGCCTTCGCAACGCACTCAGGATATCCTCACGTTTGATGCTCATGACGGCATAGTGGGGAATCACTCACGTGGGTGAAGAAAGTTGCATTTAGTCACGTGACACCCATTTACGTCGACCATGCCCGCGCATATGTAGATTTTTATGCAATTGCACGTAGAGAGCGTTTGAAATAGGTGATGTGTTAAATGCCCACTTATTTGTCAATACACTTTCTGGACGGGTTCTTTCATCAGACGTACTATATAAGCGTGCTTTTGCCAGTATTAAATCCAAAGTATTTCTCAGCGAACTTCGGCAACTTTGAGCGTCTATCTATCTATCTATCTATCTATCTATCTATCTATCTATCTATCTATCTATCTATCTATCTATCTATCTATCTATCTATCTACTATCTATCTATCTATCTATCTTGCCGCTTCCGTTTGGGTGATCTCGTAGTCACCCAATAACTTCGCGTGATCCAAAATTAGCATGGAAGGGTAAGATGTTTGACGAATATGACGCACTGGTGAAGACATGAATAGTGTCACATTCCCGTCGCGTACGTCGTCAAACACTTCGCGCAAGACAGTTGCACATACCCATAAGCGGGTATGTGCCGCTGGTATGCGGTATGTGCCACAGGTCACTGACACTTCGTATGAACCTAGAAACGACGAGAAACACCGTGGGAATTTTAACACGCGATCGTTGAGAAATACCCGATATCGGTAGCGTCGACCCGACGAATGCAAAGAATAAATGTCAGTGTCGCAGCTGGAATCAAGCCCAAGCATTCTGCGCGGTAAGGAAGCATTTTACCACAGAGCTACATCAGGTCTGCGTACAACTTTTCAAATAGACGCTATATCTTCGTGAAACGAACACCGTCTATTTGTGGTTGCAGTGCTGCCTACCTAATGTTATGAACATTGGGTAGGCAGCACTGCACCACATATAAGTACTCCTTTGATACAGCCGTCACGTCGGTTTAACGTCAATTGTGGTTAGTTGCCATACGCTGAAGTTGATTTATGTAGCAGTGGCAGGGGCCAGCATCCTGCCGACCATCAGCGCTTCATATCACTTCTGGTGTTGCTAATACGCATGTTGCTGTTGGTATCGTTGCAAGTTGCAAACACCTGGTTATAAAACATCTGCACTCTTCAACATATGTCTCTGCGTGCAACATTTGTACAAATATGTAGCGCCAATTCATGACGTGTCGCTCAATACAAAACTTGCAACACCGTCAGCTTCCCTCCGCGTGCTTTGCATACCGTCGATTCCCAGGTACGTGGGATCTGCCGATTTTTTTTTTTACTTATAGGTAGCTTTTCTTTCTTGGTAATAAATAAAAAGCTGATCTCACGGCACCAGTAGGATAATAACTTTATCTATAAATTCCTATACGTCACCAAATTTGCGTTGGTGACCGTAGGAAGACAAATCCAGGACAAGGCACTCTGCAGAAACTCTTGTGCAGCTGTAATCCCACCATCTGGTGAAGCAGGGTAACAGGGTAATGTTCAAGTAAAAAGAATAGTCACAGTAAACCACGTAGTGAATGTATATAAGTGGTGCGAAGCGTCCGTCAGCCCTTCAATGCTTCCGCCCATCCGTTTTTTTCTTGCTTCCGTCCATCCACGCGACCATCCATGCGTCCGTTCATCTATCCATGGTTCCATCCGTCTGTCCGTTCGAGAATCGTCCATCCGTCTGTTCATGCACGCATTCATCCATCCGCGTGTTAATCCATCTATTCGTTCGCCTTCTAGCCTGCCTGTCTATCCTTCCATGCGACCATCTAGTGAGCACTCTTATGCCTAGTTCACACTGAAACATCCGCTTTCTACAGCGACCGAAATCCCCTGCCGCCGAAACGCAGCGTCGTTCGCACTGCATGCGCCCCCGCCGCCGAATACGCATCAACTACGGGGCGAACCCGGGATGGATGCGCTGTCACCCGGTTGTTGTCGCGGCTTGCAAACGCTACTACACTATCCGGTGGTGTATACTTCGACGATTCTCGTACGCAAGAACAAGAAAGACAGTACTGCTTACTTTTCTGGCAAGTGGCTGTCTTGTGACGCACGAAGAGCAGAAAAACCACCGACGCCAGCGGCGTTGGTGGGTTTGTTTTGCTCTGCAAGACCGCAACAAGCTCGGACACCCCAACAGCAGCTCGGTCACCTTTTTCACGAAATACGGGGGCGAAGTAGGCACAGAGTGTGTTAAACTCCCGTTGGTTTCCACATTCAGTTACGTGCACTGCGGCATAACAAGTGAGTAGGGCTTGGCCGCCATTTTTCGAAATTCCTTGACTAGCGCTCCTATTGGTCCACGGTGACCGATTCGGCGGCAGACACCGCAAAAATCAGTACGAGAGCGATCGGCGCGGAGAGGCCCCTTTCGGCGGAACTCGCCACCGCCGAACCGGATTCGGAGCACTTTCGGTGGCCGGAATGCTCAGTGTAACGCGGCATTATACGGCCATCTCGCATCTCGCATCCCCTGTAGCACATATCCGCTCCACGCGTTCATTCATCTGTCCATCCGTCTGCTAGTCTGTGTATCCGTTGGTCCATTTAGTGAACACATCTCACATCCGCTGGGATACATACCCGCTTTATAACGGGTATATGTCACTGATGGCTACATACACCAACGGAGGATGGACAGACCCACACCCTAAATATGAAATCTTCATACAATAAATAACAAGTGTGCGGATAAACTGACATGCTCACTATTTGTAGTGAATACTCCATGTCCCGCCATCTCCCATCTCGCATCCACTGTGGCACATACCCGCTCTAGAACGGGCATGTGCCACTGGTGGCTACATGGACGGAGCAACACCTTATATAACTTTGCCCACAAAAGAAAAAGAAACGTGTAGTGCGTGGGAGCTTTCGCCCATTTATACAGCTTAGCTCAGCTATTCACAAACTGCTACGTTAAACTTCTCGCCACTAGAATTATTTAGCTTTACGACTATTGAATGGCGTCTAGCAGCCTTCTCACATCTTTAGCCACAGCAGTCAGCAGGAGCAGCCGCCGTCATTTTCCTGCGGCTTACGTACACCGGCGAGGAAGCATTTTTCTGAACGGTTGTAATATGGCTCTTGAAATGCAAAATATTTTTATTCGAGGTCTGCTCATCATATCTTGTGCTTCAGGCAAGTTTTTTGGTGGCTTTTAAATATTTAGTCTGTGTAATCATCAACCGTCAGCCCTCACTAATGATTCATTCGAGAACACAAAAAAGCACCAGCCCGAAGCGCGAGAATTATCTTTATTAAAAAAAGCTGGCGTTCCGCAACAATGATTCTAGCGTTTTTTAGTAGGAATGAAATTGCAAATTTTTAGTTTTTCTAGTTTTTCACGAAATGTTGGTATTATTGAGGTATGTCAATCACTTCTTTGCCTAACATCGGAGTTCGTTGGATCTCATACATGAATTTTGTTTCATCCTTGAAATATAGTCGTGTAATCTAAAGTATATACATTTTTATATTACCGAATCAGTATGTTTTTTGTCTGCAGTCAGCGTTGGCTTTTTGGTGGCGTTCAAGACGCTCTGTCACGTGACAGGTGAGAATTCACGTGATGGTTACGAACACGAGAAAGCGGGTGTACTTGTCCCTCGTATTTTTTTCTTTGTATGATGACTCATTTTACTGATAGCGACCCCCTACCCACTTCTTGCACTTATGATGATTCATGGAACAGGTTCTCGTGCTCAAACGATAAGCCGCGACCCACTTTTTTCTTCTTGGATTGAGCACGGCGCGATTTTTCTGGTAGTGGTGGTAGTGATTAGAAGATTAGAAAAGGCACCTAACTTTTGCAACCCGCTAGGGAGCACGGCGCAGTGCCTCATTCGGGTAGTTTCCGGACAAAGAGTGAGAAGGAACATTGCTGACTAAACCTTATTGTGCTTAGCCTTCTCGTCCTCGTTTTTTTTTTCGCTGGAAAAGGTGATTTCGTTGTGGCATGTGGAGGGTGGGAAAAACGGGAGCGGTACAAATAGGGGATTCAATAAAAGCCAAGAGAGCACAGTGTGGAAAGAAAACTCATTGGAGTGACTAATCGTCTATCAAGTGTCATGTCAGCAACCTCCACACTGGGGAATGACTCTTCATATCCTCCACTCTTAGCACTTTCTTCACGAACGAAGTTGATTTGTCCATGCGTTCGGGAAAGGGCAGACAGAATGAATGGATAGATTCGCAACGCGCCATAAGTACACTAGCGAGCGATCGAACCTCAGCAGCGGACATTCCAGAGAGCGCTTCCTCCACGCCCACCGCATGGTGTACGTCACCGAGGAGTGAAGAGGCTTTAGATAGTATGCAGTTGTGTCAGCTTACTAACAAAGGGAGTGGATGCCTTAAAAGCGCATGCCCCAACCACTGCTGAGCACAGATTCACCGTGGCTCCACACGTTAACATGAGGCTGCCTACGCTCGTCACCACTGCCTTCCTGGCACTTCTCGTCACTCAGACTGCCAACGGCCTTTTCATGACCAGCCTAGCCCTGCTGCCCATTTCGGCGATCACGAGTATCGGTGGCATCGCAGGCCTCAAGCTCGCCATCGCTATGAAGCTCCTCGACATGCTCGGCTGGTTTCAAAGTGAGCCGTTACGGAGTAGGTATCCGAGCAGGCATCGAAAGCAACAAGCTGCCCGACCGAGTCGTGCTGCGCACCGAGCCAAAAGTACATCTTCCCCGGCCCCACGATTTCCGTGCCGGTTGCTGCGGTGCCGTACTTTATCGGGAGTAGCCTGCAGAAGCCCCTTCCCGTCCGGCTGTCAGTCAAGGATTTCAAGATGCTCGCTAAAGCCACGACCGACTTCGATTCACCGAATGTGAAGTTTTCTTCCAGCGGCTCTGCATACGTCAAGGGCAACAAGGGATCTGTTCTGCAAGCCTCTTCGGATCTGAAAAACTCATTAGTCAACCTGGAAGGACAACACGCTGCAACTATTCGAGTGAGTAACAATTTACAATTGCATGCTTCATGTTCGCACTGTGGTGCGGGGCATAATATAGACCACGTCCAATGACTTTGCTGTGATGACGATTCCTTCGGTGTGACTCCAACTAGCGGTGTTTGTTTAGATTGAAATTGAGGGTGGCCATGGTAATTTTTTTTAGATCAAAAGCTGGTATGAGCATCGCGTGCGCTGTAGTAGTCCACCACCACCGCCGGTGTTCGTAGCCACCATCGAGCAAAATAGAAAACACAACGTCACACGGAGATTCGAACTCGTATCTTCTGTGTGCCAGCCAAACGTTCTACCACAGAGAAACGCCTGTGCTTGAAACTGGCCCTAGGCGAGCTTGATTTCGGAAAAGAAGTCGCATTACCATGAATGATAAAGTGGTTTACAAGAGCAAAGCAACAACCAGGTTTTACACAATGCTAATTGCGTAACGTATTGGTTGTCAAATCCTTTAATCCATTACTTAAGATTGTTGTGGTTCACCTATTACATATTGTCACGGGGTCCGAAATAGGGTCCGGACTGTAGTATATCTTATCGAAATGATCTACTACAGTCGGGAAGCTTCCCGAAAACTGCAGGCGTGGTGTGCGCTGAGAATTGTGTAGTGTTTTGGGACGATAACAAAACTTGGGAAATGGAACCTGGCATTATGCCCACACTCAGAGTGTGTGTGGGGGGAGGGGGGGAGACTTGGCCAAGAATTGTCTGGTGAGATAAAATAGTATGAAATTTGGAAATAATTTCGATTGTATAATCGAAAATTACAGGTTACACAGTAAATTATGGTGCTGGATCGAAACTGCTCGCCTATTAAAAACAAAAAAGCTTCCGCTTTATTCCTTCATCATCGTCAGCCACAGGATCAAAAAGTTTGAGCGCAAATTTTTTTGCAAATTTGTAGCGGGTACCACGTTTCTCTAAAGATTCACGAGAAAGGCATAGTGAATGCCTGTCTACAACACAGTGTTTTGACTTATGGCGTAGTGGGTACCGTACAACTGTACTTGCAATAGTTACCCAAATAGTTTATTAAAGTCTCTGAAAAGCAGCTCTTCTAGCTTTACGGTTTTGACTGTGGTGCGCTTCCACACAGGCCTGGCAGTTTTTTTTTTCTTTACTAGGTCCACAACTCGTGCTACAAAGAGCTTTTTATGTACTTTACTGTTTCAAAACAATTTGAAGAATGCTCAATGCGTGTGAAAGTTTTTTTTTTATAATAAACGACGTAGAGCTGTTTTACGTAGTTTTCGTCTTGTAGGCATACGCACTACTTGTCATTTTTACGATGGCTCCACCAATACATTCGACGTCATATCTGCCTGCTTCTCCGCGTTTATAACTCCTCTGTTTTTGTACTTTCACAGAGCCGACGAAGCACGATCGAATCAGACCCGAAAGTGGTCAAGGACGCTGTGAACCTGGTGCACAAACTTGACACGAACCGCTGCATTCTGCGCCTCACTTGCGAGGTCAGCGCAGACGCCTCGGCCTACGGACAGTACGGCCGCCCGTGTAGCCTCCTTCCTGCGCAGCCTCAGACCCATCGGCAGGGACTCCGCCTTCGTGGACTTCGAAAGGGCCTACCGTAGGGGCAGGTCACATGGTGTCCCGGCCTGCGTCCAGACTTACTCGTCCTGCAAGGTTGACCTCCGTGCTATGGGGGCCTTCGTTCAGGCAATGTGAGACACCCCGCCACCTTATCGAGACGCCTGTGATATGTGCACGAATATTGGAATTAGCCCGACGAGACCATCGCTGCCTATGCAATAGTCAGCAATAAATAGCTCGCACAAAGTTTTTGGGTTGTCTTGTATAGTGTTGATGTGTAGACTCGGAGTGTTCAAAAAAGCATCCATTCCAATTTCTTCACTGTTTTACTTTTATTGCGCTACTCGATTCTGCTTGAAGGCGGGTTTTATCGCCCGCCCAGGAAGAAAATCCCTCTGATTTCTACGGCACAGATCTTAACGGTGGCAAATGGATGCCCAAGTCGCGCCTTTAACAGCCACTCTTTAAAGTTTGCGGAGCTTAACGTTCGACAAATCCAGCAAAGACCGAATATCTATTACCTATATAATCCAAAACATCTGAAGAGTGCCCTTGATATAATTGTTCATCATTCAAGTGTTTGGCTGCGTTGCAAATGTCGATTTGATTCTGCACGTAGACCGGTACTCCTGGGTACTATCGAGATAAATTTTTGTGGTTCGGAAAAACAGACGTAACTGTAAATAGTGAAATACCTCGACAAATCATCGCTTTGTTAATTACAATCACGCTCACGACTCCCCGACAAGTCTGCCAAAGCGGCCCAACGAAAACGCAGAACTCACATGAACGCGCTGCACGCACTAAGCAAAACGAAACAAGTGAAGCCATTGCCGGGCAGCCAGGCGTCGCTTCCAGATGGCACCACCTGTAGATACCAGAATGACGGCACTCAAACTGCCGACGTCATCACTTTTAACTCATCGTCACTGAGCGCCCGAGGTGTGGCCTCCACGCTTAACTACCATCGATGTCGCATGGCGAGGAACGTGTCGCGTTCATTTTGGACGCTCTTTGCTCTCGAAATAAAATAACTTCCACGTACAAACGCTCCTAATACTTTGCGAAAAAATGAAATACTTTTTATGCATACCAAGCACTGGAATAAACGCCAAATCTCGAGTTTGAAGTTTGGTGTTACTGTTTCTTTCAACACCACTATTTGTAATAGGCTCTCAAGCAGACAGGCTACATTGATAATGAAGCCTAGAAGCGGGGACGCAGCAACCACAAGGGCAAAGCGCGCCTACTCTGTGAAATCGGTGTATCCCCCCACCCTTTTATAACTCACCTGTGTTGGTTACTGTTTCAGGCAATATTTTGATCCAAAAAGTATCAATGCGTTTCAACATAACTCGCATCTTGTACTTGTGGAGTATAAGTATCCCCGTAAAAGAAAAGTATTTCAGTACAATTCATCTCTATTTATTTGTATTTTGGTATTTTTTTCTTATTGCAAAAGGTTCTTGGAAATATTCCTTTAAGTCAAAAACATACGTATCTTACACTGAGCATGTTAGGCTTCCAAATCTTTTATTTTGGTATTTGTTAGCCCCAGATATCACAAAAGTTGTAGGAGTGCACGAGCTCGCAAGTTACGACGGCAATTCGGGAACAATCCGAACATGGTGTACGTAGATGTCACCCTATGCGGCACAAACAATTACGCACTCGCAGTAGTAGAAGTGGCACAGGGTTGAAGCCTTCTGACTTGCGCCACGGCACGAGCCACGTCCGCGAATAAGGCTGAGGCTTTAGCTATCGCGCTTGCTATTAAAGCTAAAAATATTCTGGGACAATCTTCCCTTGTTCTCACCGATTCCATGGTCGCATGTAGACTTTTTCTCACGGGAAGGCTACCGCACAACACCATTCGCCTATTACGACCGGACCTAACGCAAGACCATGCTGTCATCTGGTGCCCGGGTCACGCAGGACTCAACGGCAATGAGAGAGCCGACGGCACAGCTCGTGCTTTAACCGGCCGAGTGACCTACCACTACGACGACAGCCCCTTTTTACCGCGAGATATCCTTGAAAACCATCGGCTTGAGTGACGAAGGTACAGTGTAACACACACATTTTTACCCGGCCGGAAGTCTTATGACTGGCGCCGTATACAAACAAACACACATCCAAATATTTCGTTAAAGCATGCCATTCACCCTGCGATGTACAGCGATAGTTGTCCGTGGTATGAAGACAGGCCCACTCTCGCCCGCATAACGTGGGATTGTCGGAAAATGCCAACCGAAATTAACTCGCCGCGAATAGCGGGCAAAATTTCCGTAAGAGAGCAGTGGGAGACTTTGCTTACCAGCGAGGATCTGGAAGTGCAACTAGCGCTCCTCGACCAGACGCAGCGGGCCGCTAAAGCCAGTGGAGCCCCACCCACATGCTCCCCGTATTTTTTGCTTGTTTCTTTTTCAAATAGATGCTTTTAGTGTGTGTCCTGATATAAATGTGACGCTTCACAAGTGAATGTGGGGAAGAAAGAGGAGGAAGACGAAGGGTCAGAATAAACTGGTGTTCTGACTGACGCCATGTCTCATCCGTTACACTAAGTCGACAGGATCTACCGCAGCAACATCATGAGCCCACCAAAGAAGATGATCAGCCTGCCGAAATACACCGGAGCTGAAGACGACGTCCCTGTTGACAAGTGGTTGCACCTCTTCGAAACGAAGGCGAGCAACGTCAGCTGGTCCGAACGAGATCGCATCGACTGCATCAGCGAGTACCTGGAAGGTGAGGCATTCCGTTGGTACCTCACCGAAATTTTCGACGCAGAAGATACGTGGGAAGGCATCAAAACAAGCATGATATCACAATTTTCTACACCTGTTAGCGAGCCTTTCCGCCAATTCATACACTGCAGGCTCAAAAGGGAACAGCGCATCAGGCACTACAACGAAGAGAAGACACACCTTGGTCGCCTCGCAGACTTAAAAGACGTTCACATAGTATCAGGATTGACTGATGGTGTACCTGAAGAGATCGAAAGGCGCCTCGCTGGATTGACGCTCACCACCCCAGCCAAGTGGCTTGCTGCTGCGCTTCAAGCGGAAGACTCTGTCCACAGAGATGCTTCCCAACACTCGTCAAAACGGCAGCTTATGCGTCGAGAGCCTCATTCTACGCGACCATGGCTGCCTACAAGATTGATGCGCACCCCTCACAGTGAGTGCCGACATTGTGCATCTGTTGGTTTGACGAATCAGTTTCACTGGCACAATGAGTGCCCTCGTCGTGAAATGGTGTCTGCTCTAACTGACAACCAGGGAAACGAAGAGGGTGGCCCAAAGGCTCATTAATACGTTTTGGTGCACTTGTGAACGGACACATGGTGAACGCAACTCTGGATACAGGAGCGACTATTACCTGCATCAATGAAGTTGTGTTCAAAAAACTCAAGCTGCAGTTGCTCAAGGATTCATGCATTAGTGTCCAACAAGTCACCTCAACCACAAAAACTTTGGGCCGCGTACGCATACAGTTGGAAATAGGGAAGTTAAAGCGGGCAGTCCAAGCTTCTTGCTAGGCCTGGACAACGCCTCCTTTTTCAACCTATCACTGGATTAAACACAATGACTTTGTTTCAAGACAACAAAGCTTTACAGAATTCCTTTCAAACACAAAAGTGTGTCTTCAGCGCCGATACAACCCCTCTTCAAGCCGTTGATGTCACGCACCTTCCACCATCGCAACAAGCTGCTTTGAGAGAGGTGCTTCACAATTACGAAGACATTTTCTCAAAGTCTCAGGTGGACTTCGGATGTAACGCGGAGGAACGACACTGCACTGCCCTAAGCAACAACGTGCCTATCCACAGACCACCGTATCGATGCTCCCTGGCAGACAAAGAGGAAATTGTCAAGCAAGTGTACTTACTTCTCAAGCAGGTGTAGTGCGTCCATCTTTTTCCCCATACGCGGCTCCAGTCATTCTTGCAGAGAAAAAAGGTGAAGGACGCACACGTTTATGCATTGATTATCGAAATCTTAACTCTGTCACTGTGCCTGACTACCAACCTATTCCGCGTATAGACAATGTTCTAGACTACCTGGGAAAATCGAAATATTTTTCGACATTGGATATCACATCAGGCTATTGGCATGTCAAAATGAACCCAGAGGACATCCCAAAAACAGCTTTTTTCACGCCGAATGGCCATTATGAGTGGCTTGTTATGCCTTTCGGTTTGAAAAATGCTCCTGCTACATTCGAAAGAGCTGTGAAATCAGCTATCAGAAAACATAACTTAAAGAATGTCGTTAATTATTTTGATGATATCGTAGTCTTCTCCGACACATTTACTGAGCACCTACAGCAGCTCCAAGCTCTCTTGCATGCCCTAAAAATGGAGAATATAAAACTTAAATTGAAGAAATGCCATTTTGCCCAAGATTCTATTCAATATCTGGGTCACAGAGTGTCGCACGGTACAGTGTCGCCTATACGAAGAAACATAGAAGCTGTTTTGCAATTCCCAAGACCGAAATCCCCGAAAGAGCTTCAGCGTTTTTTAGGCACCACCAACGTTTACCGCCAGTTTATACCGCACTTCAGTGACATAGTTTTCCCACTTACGAAGCTGTTGAAGAGGGACACACCATGGGAATGGGATTCCTCATGTGAACAAGCCTTTGAGAACATGAAATACTGTCTGACTAAAGAACGCATTTTACGAATTTTTTCTTGCGAGAAACCATGCATTCTTTATTGCGACGCATCTAACATAGGCGTAGGTGCAGTTCTGAAGCAAAGAGATCATGATGGTAAAGAACACCCCGTTGCCTATCACTCGCGTAAGCTACTCGCACACGAATTAAATTATGCCATTACAGAGCTCGAATGCCTCGCTATAATTGACACTGTTGACAAGTGGCACTGCTACTTACATGTACGACCATTCACTGTTGTCACCGATGATGCTGCTTTACAATGGCTCAGAAACATAAAAACCCACATGGCCGGCTCTTTCGATGGTCTTTGAAGCTGTCGATGTATGACGTTAACATGCGACATCAAAAAGGCAGCGAAAACATCGAGGCGGACGCATTTTCGCGAAGCCCTATGGTTCAAATTCTTTCGTTACCAGAACTTCAAACTTACCAGGATGACCACCCTCGCTGCAAGTACACAACGGAAAACGGGGTCACTATCGTGACACGTAAGGGAATTCGCAAAGTGCACGTTCCTCTCAAGCTTCGACTGGGCCTTCTGCAGAAAGCACACTGTCAGTTCGGACACGTCAGAGTAAAGAAAACTCTGGGCTTGTTGTCATCATCCTACTATTGGCTGGAAATCATCACAGACGTTTCATCCTACGTCCGCCACTCTGACATATGTCAGCGTTGTAAGAAGCCGAAAACCAAGAGATTCGGATCTCTCGAGTCACTACCACCTGCAGAACAACCCTTCGATATTTTAGCAATGGACACTATAGGTGGCTTTTCAGGATATGGCTCGACAAAGAAGTTTATTCACTTGGCGATCGACCACGCTACGCGGTATGCCTGGGCGTTTCCCCACAAGAACGAAACTTGTGACGCATACATTTCGTGCATCACCGCCATCTTTGCAGCAGGAAAACCCAAGAAGTTCCTATCTGATCGTGGACCAGCTTTCACAGCTGGAAAATTCAAGCAGTTTCTAAAACGCAATGGTGTCCACCAATTGTTCACATCCTCCCAACACCCTCAATGTAATGGCATGAATGAACGTACAAATCAGACTATCGTAACCCGGCTAAAGTGCAAAATGAATGAGCAGCCACAGAAGTCTTGGGTCAAACATCTTTCGGATGTTGTCGATGGATACAACAGAACCCCACATGAAGTAACATAATATCCACCATCGTGCCTAATGTATGGAATTCCTTCATACGACACAATTTTAGACGCACCAATGGAGAGTGTGCAAGAAGCAAGGAAAAGTGCAATCAAGAACACGCTTGCCTATCATGAGAAGAACAAGATAATCTACGACAAAAAATTCCTACCAAAAGATCTCCAACCTGGTGAATTGGTCCTCTACGAAACACCTTGGCACCCGAACAAAGGAAAGCTCAGTTCAGTCATGGAAGGACCTTACACAATTCTTCGCAGAGTCTCTCCTGTGAACTATGAGATCGACCAATGTGTAGCTCCGTTAAGCAGAACTACTGATATTGTGCACGTCAACAAACTGCGTCGCTACTATTGTCCCAATAAGTTGACGCTCTCTCGGGGGGAGGGGGAAACGTGTGACGCTTCACAAGTGGGGAAGAAAGAGGAGGAAGACGAAGGGTCAGAATAAACTGGTGTTCTGACTGACGCCATGTCTCATCCGTTACATATATATATATATATATATATATATATATATATATATATATATATATATATATATGTAACGGATGAGACATGGCGTCAGTCAGAACACCAGTTTATTCTGACCCTTCGTCTTCCTCCTCTTTCTTCCCCACACTCACTTGTGAAGCGTCACACGTTTCCCCCTCCCCCCGAGAGAGCGTCAACTTATTGGGACAATAGTAGCGACGCAGTTTGTTGACGTGCACAATATATATATCAGGACACACACTCAGAAGAGTATTCCCGAAATCAAATACCAATATATATATATATATATATATATATATATATATATAGTCCAGTAGATCCTCCGTTAGCGGTCACAACATGCTTTATTTCGACGTTTCAGCCTAGAGTCTGGCCTTCATATTATATATATATATATATATATATATATATATATATATATATATATATATATATATATATATATATATATATATTGGTATTTGATTTCTGGAATACTCTTCTGAGTGTGTGTCCAGCCCTATATACAAGGGACCTAGAACAGATTTTTTTTCTACCAGTTTTTTTTCTGGCGTGACAGAAGCTTACTATTCATATATATTGTCCGTAGCTACAGCAGGTAATCCCAAAAGCACGCAGTCAATTTTTCTGTCGTATTTTTCGATCTGAAAGGCTCTCAATGCGAATGAGGCATTTCATCCAGCAACGTTGAGAATTGATAGCGATGCCGGTAGCTGTTATGGCAACTTAAGCATGCCATAGTTTCTCTTCTTTCGCGAGAGTTCCTGGAGCTACGCTTAACCTTTTGTTGTAAGCTTTGTAACTATTTTTTTGAATATATCAAGCTGTAGCAATCAAACTAAGGCCCATATTCACGAAGCAACCTCCACCTTACCTTTAGTTTTCCTCATCGGTTTTAGGCCGTTATTGCGCTTGCTTAACAAAGTAGGCTAGTGTACATGAACGTATCTTGTTGTTATATATCACCCTGTTACCATTTCTGAGCCCATATAACGCACGTATAAAGTGTAAAAACTTGAGAAAAACGTGAGTAAATGCGAAGGTTGGTTTGTGAATATGGGCCTATGTGTCTTTATGCAGCTGTCCTGCATTTGTACCACGTTGCGCACGCCCGCGCCCAAGGTTGTTGCACCTGTGTCATGGATGGCTTTGTCCATCGTCGTCACTCTCTCTGCAAACGAGCCAAGCTAAATCACGGAAAACATCGCTGCGCATATGCGTGGACTTGCCGAGTAGCAGTACACGTCATTGCTCACACAAATTGTTGGTAGAAAAACCACCTCGTTCCAAAATCTTAGCCATCGAGAAACATGAGACACTATATATAGTCTATGATCAGCTGACAGGGTACATAGGATAACTGAAATTTCTGCCAGCAGGTGGCGCCACGGGCTATTTTCTCGTTTCAGGGGCGGAGCTTCTTAGGGTGTGATTGTTTGTTTGTTTGTAGCCTCTAATCCATGGCTCGTACCCACTCTCGGGGATTGGCCAAGAGAACATATAGTCTCATATGTACGATAACTGCAACATTGCTTACAACGAAAAAAATGGGGGGGGGGGAGTTGTATAGTGAAGACAGTATGTTAAAGAAAAAAAGAAACCAAAGATGTAGATAGTGAGAAAAAAGAATCAACAACAAAGTAGACACTAATTGCTATAACTTGATTTTGGAAGCCGACCAGACAGCTGGTTTTGCCAAACCCGATTAATTTGATATGTCACGGATTTATCCAGATTTGAAAATTACTTTTCGACCCGGTTTTTTTTGAGTACCAGTTAACGTGGGCTTCAAGTTGAAAAACGTTTAGAGTCTTGAATAAAATTACACACCGCATCGAATACATCTTTGTGGCAGTTTCCCAAAACAGAGGCACCAAACTTTAGAACATTTTCTGTGGTTAAATATAAACCTAGCTTCGCAAATGGAATATCTAAAAGTCATTTCCTAATAAATGCATAGTTACGACATGAGCCAAAATACTGTTCAATAGTTTCTGATTCTTCGCAAAACGGACAAACGGGGAAATGTGTCAGACCAGCTCTGTGTAAATAAAGATCTAATGGGGGGACACGGCACCAGAATCTGGAGATTATAATTTCAAGTTTTTTTTTGACGGACTCCACTGGGCTTTCTATGGAAATCACACCCTAAGACAGGGTGTGATTCTGTCCTTCCTTCGTTGTTGTCGTACGTAGCCACCGGTGGCACATACCCGCTCTAGAGCGGTTATGTGCCACAGGGGATGGGAGGTGGCGCTACTTGGAGTGTTCACTAGATGGACGCACGGACGGACGCATGAACTGGCGGATAGACAAACTAGCAGATGGACGGACGGACGCGTGGTGTGGGTATGGGCTACAGGGGTTGCGAGATGACGGTACTTGTAGTGTTCACTACGTACGCACGTACGAACGCATGGACAGTTGGACGGATGCATGGACGAACGAAGGGATGGTCTCGCGGACGAATGGAAGGAAGAACGAACGAATGGATGGAAGCACGGACAGGCTGACAGACGCTTCGCCCCATTCATCATCACTATTTATGTAGATAGGTGGGATTTTTTCAATTAGGAAAAGAATTACAACTGTAGCTCTCACGAGAAAAAGATGGCTTGTTTGGAACTATAGCGAACGATCTTTCTATCCATGCAGTCATCTCATTTCTTGTTTTGAGCAGTTATCGGTTCCTTTGGTAGGCCGCGCGTGCTGCCTGCGTGGGCGTTGCGAGCGTGTGTTTAGTGACCACGGTTTCCTGCACGACAGGCGTGGCATTTAAAAACCTCGTTTTGGTTATACGCGGAATATCAGAAAATGTAAAAAACATTATGGTGAATTCTGTTGAAGATTAAGAGGTACAGCTACGCACCGCATGTAGGCATAAAACTCGCTTGCTATATTGTGATTGACGAAGGAGCAGTCGCCGGTCACTGTTCTAGTAAAAACATATTAAAGTGAAGGTGGTGGTGTTGGATGCGAAAGAGCGTTATAAAAGATAGTTTCAGAGCTTGTTTCAGGTTTTCAAATGGCGAATACGGGGTCTCTAACATCTCTTCTGGCACTTGAAGTTGCATGTTCCTACCCTAAATAGTAAGCCCCTTAAGTTATTTTTTCTTTCATGAATAACTTCCTAAGACAGAATTTGACCAACGACAGGTAGCATGGTATGTGCGATGCACTTGCTCAGCCGATTCCTTCGCTTATGTATACACACACTTGTGAGCAGCTGAGACCGGAGACTACGCAGCAATTCTTGCTTTAGCGAGATGTCGCGTCTAAAAATGTTCAGATAGTGAGCAGGAATGCTCAAGTATCTCATTGATTTCACACAACGCACTTCACTTTTGCCGTCGGTACACAGTCACAATCAATTCGTAGCTTCCGCCTGTGAATTATGGGTGAATGCGATATATTCTGAAGGCCAGATCGCATTTATGGTTTCTTATTTTATTTGTTTATTATTTTTAATGTGTTTTTGCCCTCTTGTCTATTGATGGGTGCCGAATAACATGACCTTTGCTCTCATTCAATATTCTTCGGTATGTATAAATAGATATATATATATGTGTGTGAAGTAAGAAGGTAGGGATGGTTGGTAGAAGCTGAAGAGGAAGAAGTAAGAATGGAATAAACATCGCGTATGCTACCAATAATTTTATCACTTGGCGGAACTTCATTTGGTTACTGCCACAGGAATGTATGCTCCGCCGTGTTTGATTACATCAACGCAACTAAAGATTACTGTGCTAGTGAACCCCTACCTTTTCAGATCTTTAGTTTATAGTTCGTAGTTATGTCTTTCAAAAACAAAAGATGGTTTGACCACTTGCTCAGCAAACATTTTCGTTTTTTTGGTAGTAATATTTTAAGCTACTGTTTCAGATTGGCTTCATTTTCATTTTAGTTTCATTTAAGTATCCTGCCGCCCGGTTCTTGGCCCATCCCCCTTGGTGGGTAAGCGCCATCCATCAGAGGTCATCAGCATCAGCATCAGTATGAGCCAGGCCACGTTTCCTATTCATCGTAACGTCACACGAGTCGGCAGGATGAAGACCTCCTAGCCACTTCATCAGTGTTTCATCATCGACGCAGTTCTCCACAAGACGCCACGAGCATACATCGAGTACGGAATCATCTCCTAGCCGCATACAGTGACCAGCACCATGACAGAATCATCGACTGACCTTCCCATTCCCAAGTACACCGGAGCAGCGGACGATGGACCTGTACAGGACTGGTTCGACCTGTTGGAGTTCCACGCTACCACTGCATCTTGGTCGGAACGGGAGATGGTTACGAACTTCAGCGACTACGTCACCGGTGAGGCATTTAAATTTTCCCTCACCCACATATTCAACAACGACGAGTCTTGGCAAAAGATAAAAGAAGAAATGATCGCCTGGTTTTTAATCTCTAATGAAGATTCGATTAGAACACACACTCTAAGCACATTCGAACTCAGTCATCGCAGCCATAGGCAGCCTTCACGCTTTCGAGCACAGAGCATGAATTTACAATTCCCTTCAGGTGAAGTTAGCCACATGCTCATGAAAAGACCACGCTGTCGTTTTCCCAACCTTCCTCCTGGTTCCTCATCCACGCAAATATCGCCAATGCTTAACTCTCCGCTGCATAAAAGAATTCAATCCACCATTGATGACTCATATGCATTAAATACTTCGTGCCGCATGCGTACTTTTTAAACTGACTTGGTATTCGGCTAAGCAGTTCCACAAAGACAAAAGCATTCACAACCAGCATCTTGTGAAGAAAAGTCTTTTGCAGAAGCGTCTAGTGTTTACCAATCCCAAGATCGAAGCGACGTCAATCCAGTGCACGACCTCACTGCCAACACTGAAAACATAAGCGTAGGTGCAACTTCTGATGACACAAATACCCTTCAGGCAACGACCAACAATGAGCAGTTTATGAATACAGAAGATTCAAGTGCGTGAAACACACCACAATGTCTTGCGCCAGAAACAGCTGCATTGGTTGGCGTTGTAGAAGCCTGCGATGGGCTTGCTAAGAATCCGGGCACACCATGATCAATGTCACACTACAAGCAAGTAGACGAAATCAAGAAACGACAACGTCAACGTATACCTTAACACTTTTAACGACGAAAGAAAACTTCATCGAAACCACTCTTAAGGCTCAAAGAACAATGCGAAAAGGCCAATCGTCGTGGATACATTATCCACCAGAAATCGAAAATGCGCCTTCAATCAGAACATCTGCGACATGGCTATAGAAAAATCTCCAAAAGCCTCAAAAGCACCCTTTGTACTCGGCAGGAACACAGTCAGCGCGCAATCAACCACGATCAACGCACACGCAAGCTGCCTGCACGGCCTGTGTATCACCCACGACGAGGAATTCGATGCCTACAATATCGGAACTGTCGATTCTGCAAGATGTTCGAACCTCGTTCGTTCTTCACAAGAATACCAGTGGTGATTACCCCTATCTCTGTGTCCAAAGCATTTTTGTGTTATCCAGGACGCAACCACTAGTCTCGCCCCCCAGAACTCCTGCGTAACCGGACTGCTGCACTCTCCCCTGAAGTCTTTGAAAGTTTACGGAACTTCCCTGGAGCAGAGAACCGATTGTGAATTTTGACATTTGTGACTTTTTAACCTGTCCTTGTCTACCTTTTCTTGTTCGTAATCCATGCCTTCTTTCGAGAGAGGGGAAATCGTGTGACGTATTAAGCGATGGTTGGTAGAAGATGAAGAGGAAGAAGTCAGAATAGAATAAACATGGCGTATGAGCCAGGCCACGTCTCCCATTCATCATAACGTCATATATATATATATATATATATATATATATATATATATATATATATATATATATATATATATATATATATATATATATATATATATATATATATATATGTGTGTGTGTGTGTGTGTGTGTGTGTGTATGTGTGTGTGTGTGTGTGTGGGGGGTGTGTGTGTTTAGAATGAGAGACAGAGTGGCGTTTCATATCCTAAATGTTATGATATATGACAATACCTAGTATTTACTCCACAGTTCTCAAGTTCTATTTACGGGATATTAGCCTCAATTTCTTCTAGAGAGAAGTTTAAAATCTTTTGTGGATAAATCCCTTGTGTCAGGGTATGTTACGGAATAGAGTGGCAGCAGTAATCGGCTAAATAAAGAAAAGCGACTCCATATTTCGAAATGAAGATCACTCCCTAGCCTAACGATATTATGACTGAATAATGGACATCAGAAAAGAGGTAGGAGTGAACTACAGCGGCCAACAGGATCATTTGCACATGTGCATGAAACGAATCGCGGTTCACTTGTGGTTTCCATCCGGGACAGAGCTCGACACCGGACCTCGCATTCTTGCACTGTTTGTCACGAAGAGTAGCTGGCCAGGTAGCCTACGTGAGTGATTTGCAGCGTTAAAAGCAATCTGCTGCAGAGCACACATGGTGGTTAGAAAGCGCATAATTCTTGCAGCTCACTACGGAGCATGAAGCACCTGCGCGAATGGGAGAAATGTTGATGGCATAGAAAAAGGTTACTGGTTAACCAAGACGTCTTCAGTACGAACAGCAGTCCGGCCGCAAGAATAGAATTGGCAAAGGGAGGATAAAGTGTGCAGAAGTTTCGAGTGAAAGTGAAAGAGAGAGAAAGACAGAGGGGTGTTGTTGAAAGAGAGAGAACATTTGTTTGCGCAGCAAAAAATAAAAATAAAAAAGACCCTGCTCAATGCCTTTCATTGAATCGCGACAACACTTTTCGCACTCCTTCTTCAACCAGTTTGGCACGTCCGAACTAGTTAGGTAGGGTTGCCCTTTTCCCGTTGCGTTATATCCTTAGTTTTGTCCTCTTTTCATGCCCTTTCCTCGTGTGTGTGCAAGTTGCGGTGTCCTCTTCGAGACAGTTAGAGTGGCGTGCAGAAGAGTGGTAGGGAATGAATGACTTCTAAATTTGTAAACTATAAAGAAGTAGATAAAAATAAAGGTGATATGCTTGCGATGACCGCTGTCTGGCTTAAGAAAATTACAACGGAACAGGGGGCATCGCTGAATGAGATAGGAGTAAACAATATGTGGCAGCGGAGGATTATTTACACATGTACCCCGAAGGATGTCTCATGGTTGGACTGTGATCTGACTTGCGCGAGAGAGTTTTGCAGCCAGATGCGCATTCCGGCAATGTGTGTAATGAAGAGCAGCTGGCCCGGCAAGGCAGGAATGCATGGTCAAAGCATGCAAACCAACGGGATTGTTGCGATTTCTAGCGCTATTAGTCCTTGCGCGCAAAGCACCATGCCGTAGGGGATGCGAACAAATGAGCATAGGTTTTAGAGGGACACAGAGAAGCGCTGTTGAAGGAGAGAAAAAAAAATCTCAATGCCCCGTATCCCAGAATCGTGACAGCATGCTCCCCTCCCCCTTTGTATAGGAGAGGGGGGAGAGCTCCGTCGTTTGACCTCCGAAATATTCTCTTAATTCTACTCCTAACTTAGTGATGGCACCTGGTTTCGCTTGAGAAATTACTGTCAAGATGGTGACAGTAAAACCGTCGCCATAAGTACAATAACCACACACTGGAGTGCACAAGGAGCAAACGCACCTGCATGTCACACTCACACGTGCCCCCGATGAGAACTGCCGAAACAGCGTTTTTTTATCTTTTTCGGCATCATCCCCCATTTGTAACGACCCCCCCCCGTGCCATTTTTCACCAAATTCATCGTATGTCAGCGACTCTGACGTACGACCAGCTGCGGCTCTAGCCCGGGGGCCTCTAAAATAGGTGCTAAAAAGCACCATGAAGGTCACAAAGCAACCGGGAACGAATTTTAAGTAAGGGCATACCGATATTAGGTTTTTTGGGTTGCTAGGCAGCGCATGGCGTAGCATTTGATCAGATAATGAACTTTTTTTACCATTATTACCTGAACTACCACGGAACATGATAAATTGATTGGCTTGACACTAAGCAAGCCAAAAGAAAGACAATAAACGTACTTCTCAGGCATCCTCTTCGGGGCAGTTTCTCTTCTAGAAAACCTCAGCAATCGCCGCGTCGATCGTCTCGCTGCCAGCTGGGGTTCGTTGGTGAGTGAGCTGGTTGAGGCTCACAAAAAGACATATAATTCACGAAAACTTTTAATTCTATGGCAGCTCAGAAACTCGCCAAACAAGTATGCGAACAAACAAAAGGGGACTGCCCTTGCTTGTTGACGTCCCTCTGTCGGCATTTCTTGAGCACCAAAGGAGTTTTAATAAGTGCAAGTGAGCTTATCAGCACACAGGCTACTCATGTAGCGATTTTTCCCTTTCAAGTGCAGTGTAGGGATGACAAAGCAAACGCCACTTGGTGCATAAATTTTGGTTTCGCTGCAAAACTGTCTTGTAGAATATTATAGCCTTAGTGAAAACGAAGCAAGTTACCTAAAGAATCAACAAACAATGAAGCTAACGTAGATATACGACACAGTATTCTTAGCCTTGTACTGTAGCACAGAAGTTATGACGTCGATTGAAGCGAAATTAAGTGCATCAGAAATCAGCTTGTGGCAGGTGGCGAAGGAGTCTCCAATCTTCCAATTACGCGTGTGATGCTCAATAAGTTGTGCAGTGGTGTTTTTTGCCATTCCGTTCTTGTAATACAGCTAAAAAATATGTAGGTATTGTCGAGTATACCTTAATTAGGTTCCAATACATTGGTTACATTGAGGCGTGTCTAAAAAATGAGTCCTTGATCAATTCGCCGCCCTCTTGAGAGGACAGTGACATTGCTTCCTCCGGAAGAGAATGATGAAATTATACTTTGGGCCTCCAAAAATTGGCTTCCTCATGCTGAGTATCTGCAGCAAAATAAAAAATAGGCTTAATCAGCTGTTATACAAATCAACTTTTCCCCATACGTTCACTTCGTGTTTGAATATTACTGATCGCATTTACTACTATAAACATTTTGGAATATTCAGTACTACATAATTTCGACTGCATCAAGATATGAACAACCGTGCAAACCAGAATTGAATGTGTGAAGCCTGTGGTGGGCATGGGGTCCAGAATCTGCAGACTCTATAGCTAGAATCCTGAACAATTTTTTCAGTTAGAACGACCATTCAGAGCTTCAAAGTATTGCAGCACACAGTTTTTCCCAAGCGTTTCCCTGAAATGCGGCGCTACATTGCCAGTGAATGTCGCAAAAAATTTCGATAAGTAATGCAGCCGCAAACATTAGCGCCACGGCACCTTGTTCATTTTGGAGGGCCTATATACGTCTATAATTATTTTCCGCAGCGCTATTTATAACTAATAACTAATTAGAGATTCTTGGCTCAGGGTACAATCACAAACAAAAACAAACGGTGCGAGAACCTGCGCTTCAATCAGTACAAATGGTGCTTCCTCACAACGGCAAACTTTTTATAAGGCACAACATTATCTCGGTAAGTTCTCTCTACACCTACCAAATGATATCAGTGTAAATATGGCTTATTGAAGAAAACTAACGCTATGGAAGCATTAGCAGGGTTTCATGCCAACTGAACAGGATATAAAACGAAGAGACCGGAAGAATCCCAAATAAAAACAATAATGTTACGATAATAATCGCGAATACATACTTATATTATCAGGCCACCACATGATAAGGAAGGAGGGACATAACACGTATAATGGCTTTCTTTTTTTGTTGGTATGGCACTAAATCTGTCCAATTCCCCATTTTCAAACAGACAATGCTTGCACTCTACCAAGGAATCTGCATTAGCAAATACTGGAGGTGAACACTTCACCACCGTGCTTTCGCCTACAGATTTGTGGCCGTTTTCAGTAAACGCGCACTGAAAACAGTTCAACTGCACCACAAGGAGCGAACACTCTAAATAGGGAGTTTTAGTGCTCGATACGCATTCGCTTGGGCCCTTGCGGGCTTGGGAGCGCACGGCGTTGCGTGCCCAACCCATATCCAACCGGAATGCCTTTTAGTTGGCGCCACGGTGGCACGCACGCAAACGCTAGCCGCATGATGTTCACACGCGCTCACAGAGCCATAGCGTCTTGTCGCGTAAGTACTATTTAAGTCTTTTTTATGATTTATAATGTTAAATAAACATACATAGTAATCAGGACACTTTTTATATTGGGTACAGTAGTCTGGTATACGCAAAAAAGTGAAAAATACAAGGTTATTCCAACGACAGTGTCGACATCTTGTGACACTTCGTGCAACCGCAGTCATGAACATGTTAGCTTACGCGTAATGTTTTTGAGGTGAAAATGAATAAAAAAGGTTAATCATTTGTAGTATTGTCGCTGCGCAGTTTTTGCACCAGATGAACAATGCACAATGTTTCTGCAATAACAAAGTTTTGGTTGTCTGTTTCACTATGGCCGCGCTAGATCACGCCACCTAATCAGCTGGTCGGGGGCTGGCGTATGGGTTTTAGTTTCCATGTTCCAGGCCATTCTGGCTTTGTAAATCTAGCTGAAACCGTGTAATCGCTGTGAGTGCTCGCACTTTGGCTTATTTTGGCTCGACGGCTAGAGTATCCGCAGTGCGGATGCCGTGAGTTCTTGCTAAGGTGGACCACGCGGACGCATGACACCATCGGCCCAGTGATCTTGCGACGCATCTGTTTGGGGGCTTCGCGCATGCGCAATACCGTCGCACCGATGTCCAGCGTACACAAGCCGCTTGGGTACCCAAGGGAGTTTTAGTGCTGGGTACCCAAGCGGCTTGCGTATGCAGGACGTCGGGGCGGCGGTATTGCGCATGCGCGAAACCCCAAACAGATGCGTCGCAAGACAACACCCTCTAGAAAGGCAAGGCCTTAGCTTTCTTCTAGTGACGTCAGGCGATAGGGCGGACTGGTAAAAGTACGGAGCACTGTTCAAGAGAGGTTGTCGCATAGAATTACCAAGCGGGCGCTTTTTTTTTCTTGCAAGAACGAGTATGCACGTAGTTTAAAATAAATTTCACTCGAAGCAAATTATAGGAGCGAAAGATTTATTTACACAAACTAGTTTCGTTTTGTGTTTGCGCTTTATCAGAAGCTGTTCACCTATTTATTTTGGAGAGTTGTGGCTTTCCGTTTTTTTGCCTTGTCAGCAGCGTCAAGAAGTTTGTCGTTGAGCTTTCCACAAACGCTCTTCAGTAAAATGTTAGTGCTGCACCGCAGGATGTGTTTCAGCACTGATTCGCTTGTGTGACCGTTCTCTCAGGTGTCGAAGTCAGATGGCTCTTCGTTGGCCAGCAAATGCAGCCTTTGTTTTTTCCACTCATCCAGCCATTTCAAAAGCAAGAGCAAAAAGTCAAGCTTTACGTTTTGCCTTTCAATATTCGACGGGTAAAGGGCTTTTCTCGACAGCCCATAGCCATATTTCAACAGCTGGTCACACTCTTTGCTGTGCAGATCCCTGATTGTCGAAAATGACGCTGTTTGCATGCGCTCTGATTGTGCTGCGTCTGTTTGCATCTCAGGGAAGTAGAAGCATACTTGGTCATTCTTCTGGTTGATCCAGTTGTTTCGTATGCATTTTAGTATGTGTACCGGGTCTATAACGAAGAACAGCGGCCTCGCAGGGTCCGACGGGTGTTGATACACAATTCTGTTGGAAGGGGTCGATTCGAAGTGAGACATCGCTTTCCTGTTCACGGAGTTGTTGTCACTCACGACACACACAACGCGGTACCCAATATTTTCCAGCCCGCAAATCACATTTTCAGCATCTTGTGCAGGAACTCCGCGTCTAGTCGGTGCTCGGGCACGATGTGCGCAACTTCTTTGAATTCTCGGGAACTTTGAATTCTCGGGAAGCTCGGGAACTTGGACGGTACAGCGTCCGGGCGGAGGCGAACATGGGATAATGGCACTGTAATTGTGCGGCCAGTAGTTACATCGGTATGCGAGGCTTCTCGGATGATGTCCTCCTCTCTGAAGTGAAGTTCGCATACCTACCAAGGAAATTTACATACAATGAGCAAACCAATGAGTATTTGACAAAGTG
Organism: Rhipicephalus annulatus; assembly: GCA_013436015.1. NCBI lineage: Eukaryota > Metazoa > Arthropoda > Arachnida > Ixodida > Ixodidae > Rhipicephalus > Rhipicephalus annulatus. Next base: position 26,816 of record WOVY01005283.1, on the reverse strand, counting down.
CGGCTTGTGAACCACTTATTCAAGCATATGCAAATATTGAATTTACATTTGCAATGAAACAACAATGCTCTACCAGAAAGAAACCTTACCCTGGAATTCTCGGTCACGGAGAGGTCTTCCTGTGGCACAGCGCGTATTCACGCGTTCCTCAGAGTTTGATCCCTTGAGAACTTGAAAACGTGCACTTTCGTGTCCACGGTGTAGTGGCCACGGCATCGCGGCACACAGCATTTGCACGGCATCTCACCGTCGCACCTTCAACATTCTGAAGCCGCACGTGCGTTGCTGCGACGTGCTGGGACCGGCCGAACCGGTCAAGCCGCCTCTTGCAGCCGCCCCATTAGCTGACGTGGCGCGACTGGAAAGGGAGGAGAACTGAGGCCTTCTCCCTTTCCAGTTGGTGTTGCGCAAGATCGCTGGGGCGATGCGTCTGTGCGCCCATAAACAACGCTGCCACCACTGGCCCCCTAGCGGAGATAAGCTGCCCCGGCTCACATGCTGGCGCATCATGTTACTTTACGGCGAGCGAAGCCGAGGCTGGCCAGAGCCTGCACTTCGACATTTAGGTTTTAGGCGCAAATATTAGAGTGGCTAGCCACTATAAAAATAGCAAGACACAAAGGCGCGAAATTTCGGACAGCATGGATTGGCCGCTTTGTAAGGTCCACCTTCGCAAGAACTCACAGTATCCGCACTGCGGATACTCCAGCCGTCGAGTTAAAATAAGCGAAAGTGCAAGCACTTATAGCGATTACACGGTTTCAGCCAGATTACCAAAGCTAGAATGGCCTGGAACATAGAAACTAAATGTATGGCAGCCCCGACCAGCTAAATAGGTGGCGCCATTTAGCGCGGCTATATTGAAACAGACAACCACAACATTGGTATTGCAGAAACATTGTGCATTGTACATATGATGCAAAAACTGCGCAGCGACAATTATACAAATGAGTAACGTTTTTATTTGTTTTTCATCACAAAAACATTACGCGTAACCTAACAAGTTCATGACTGTGATTGCGCGAAGTGTCAGAAGATGTCGACACTGTCGTTATAGTAAGCTTGTTTTTTTTCACTTTTTTGCGTATACCAGGATACTGTACACGATAAAAAAAGTGTCCTGATCACTATGTATGTTTCATTTTACATTTTCAATCAAAATAAATAAATAATACTTACGCGACAAAACGCTATGGTGCTGCGAGCACTTGTGACCTTCGTGCGGCTTGTGTTTGCGTGCGTGCCACCGTGGCGCCAACTAAAAGGCATTCCGGTTGGGTATGGGTTGTGCATGCAACGCCGCGCGCTCCCAAGCCCGCATCGCCCCAAGAGAATGCGTACCCAGCACTAAAACTCCCTAATATTTTCGGTTGCACATGCACAGCCCCCCCTTCTTCCCTAAACCTGCAGGTGCACATTCTTGGACGCCACACGTGCAAAAAAAAACTGAAGAAACGCACACACGTCGCGTCAACCGGAAATGGCTTTTGGATTTTAAGCTGCTGTGGAAAAGAAATCAAATTTATGTCAATATATTGGTTTTCAAATATCCACGTCTTTTCCAAAAATGTAGCGGGTCCAGCTACTGATATTTTCCTAGGTGCATCTTGCAGCACTGGATTCCAGCCGTGGTCAGAATGGGAAAGGACTTGCAAATGATAGAATTTGTCACATCGACACTCACCTTAAGCAAAAATGGTACGGTGTTTCTATATCTACATAACCCATTGAAGTGAATCGATGCCCACGGTATTTCCTAATTGTTTTAGGGATACCGTTCACGTGGTCAAAATTTTTCAGGTGCTTGCTGGATTACTATGTAGGTATTTTTCTCATGGCGTGTTGCGTTGGGCACTCTGGTCCTCTGGCTTGAAGTCACCAGATACCGAGGCAGCTCGCAATCAGAACGCAAGAGGCAGTGTGCCATCTGAATACGTCGACGATCTTGGAGCCACGCACCTGTAGCGCCACCATGCAGCCAGCGCAGAAAGCTTCCGGGTGAATATTTCTGCACTACTTCGACAAATTGCATTAAATAGTTTAATGGACACTTCCAGATGGCCTGGGCGCACTGACATCCTTTTGAGCTTAGAAAATAAACCTGACGATTTCCATCGTCTGAGCTGCCATCATCAAGGGACATATTGTTGCTGTCTGCAAAGTGCTGTAACAGCACTAACGTTTCCTCCACCTTCGCTAGCCTCCTTTTTGCTGACATTGTCCATTTATGGCTTCGTATAGATATGAAGTCGCTACACACGACATAGAATATCACTAACACCACCCACGCCGGAAGTATCACATGCCCAGCGTTGTCCCCTTCCGAAATGCGCGCTCGCACTGTGGACGCTGATCACCTGCCGGCCAACATGTGATTTGCTGGATTGTTGTATATGATTCGTACTCACTGTCAGACCACGCTATGCTTTCAAGCCACGCTCGAGGGTCGCTTCGAAGGTAGCGAAATCGGCAAACTAGCGAAAGTAGCAAAGTTCACCAAGTTCGCCATAAAAGTGCCCGGAAAACCCCCACACGAGGCTGACGCAAAAAAAAAACATCGATTGGGGACTAAATTTTCCGCCCCACGAAAGTGGATTGTCTTCTCGCTTGATGGCTTTGCCTGCGCTTGCTAAACCCACGTGATTTTAACAGCCAGCCGCAGATTCAACACGGCAGGCAGCAAAGGCGTCGGCAGGTAGCTCGCATCGGCTCAAATTGCAAACGACCCATGTAGCATGAAGAAGCTTCAAGGTCTCATTCAGGATGCTTTAATCGAGAGCCTGGTTTGGATTACGATCAACGAGAACACGGGAAGCAGAAGGTGCAGCAGCAGCGAGTCGGCATGTGCCAACGTATTTTGCTTCAGCACGGGCGGCTGTATCCGCAGCTAACACTGCTGGTGTATCCGCTCGTGTCAGTTCTGCTGGTCGGTCCCGTGAAACAACTTTTTAAAATGTGCGAATTTTTTTTTCAAAGCTTTGCATGAATAAATAGAATTTTTCTAGGAAACTTGAATACAAAATGGGATGAATTTCGTGAAGGTGGAGGCATGTGAAGGTTTTCGACGCACGTGGACGTGGTTTTCCGTCCGCTTGAGCGTTTTTGCTTTGCTTCTCAAGTTCGAATATGCGATCACTTGGATGCGCGAACGCTTTGACACGAAGACAATAAGCTTCTAAAGGACGAACCGAAGGTAGTCGCTGGGCTCAAATTTCACAAATATAACGCGCACCCTCTTTTCGGAGTGCTCGTAAACACCCAACAGAATGAGCTATTTGGGATTTTTGTGTTGGGTATCCAAGCGGCTTGCGTACCCAGGACGTTGGGGTGGCAGTATTGCGCATGCGCGAAACCCCAAACAGATGCGTCGCAAGATTGCTGGACGCTGGGGCCATGCGTCCGTGCTGACATAAACATCGCTGCCACCACTGGCCTCCTAGCGGAGATAAGCTGTCCTGGCGCACATGCTGGTGCATCATGTTACCCGTGACGTCACTCACCTTCACGGCGAGCGAAGCCGAGGCTGGCTAGAGCCACCACTTTGACTTTCAAGTTTAAAGTGCACATAATATAGTGGTTAGGCCCTATACAAATAGTATGGCACAAAGGCACCAAATCTCGGACAGCATGAATCCGCCACCTTGTACGGTCCACCTTCGACGGAACTCATAGTATCTGCATTGCGAATACTCTAGCCATCGAATTAAAATAGGCCAAAGTGCGAGCACCAATAGCGATTACATTGTTTCAGCCAGATTACCAAAGCTGGAATGGCCTGGAACATAGAAACTGAAAATATACCAGCCCCCTCCCTCTCCGTCCAGCTGTATATGTGGCGCCATCTAGCGTGGCCGTAATGAACCAGACAATCACAACATTTTTATTGCAGAAACATTGTGTATTTTACGTGTGGTGCCAAAACCGCGCAGTGGCGTTATTGCAAATTAGTAATATTTTTATTCATTTTCACCTCGAAAACATTACGCGTAAGCGAACATGTTCACGACTGTGGTTGCACGAAGTGTCACGAGATGTCGACACTGTTGTTACAGCAGCCTTGTATTTTTCATTTTTTGTGATAAAAAAGTCTCGCGAGTTTGCTGCAACGGTGATTCATTCCTATGTAAATTAAATGCAGTTTAAATGCAGTTAGCATCGCCATTTATGGTTTGCGAAAACCTAAAGGCATTATGTTTGCGTATGATGAGCTCAAAACGTTGGAAGAGGCACGTTCTGGTAGGACGGTAAACGCAAACTCGTATCCGGTAACACATTAACGTAAAGATACATACAAGCTAAAAGTCACACAAAGTTACACGTTACACCATTGCTCTGTCGTCGCACTTGTCGGACTACGACCGGCCCTCTGGATTGCTTGGCATCGGTGGTGCCGGCTTCAGTCGCACGTGTGGCGCGTGCAAAAAAGTTTTTTTTCGTATTGATAACGGTCATATTATTTAAAAATGATTTATTGAAATTAGTGTACTTCATTTTACTATGTAAGTTTAATATACAGTGCAGACCACTTATAACGTAACCGCTTTTTGCGCGGGACCGGTTATAACAATCCTTTTTCTGACCACCGATATGTCGCCCATAGAACTCAATGTATAGACCGACCGTTTATTGCGTAGGTGCGCGAAGGAGAATATCGGTTATAGCGCGGGGGTTTTAGGCGCGCGACCATAAAATTGGCGAACGGAGCACGGTCCGCACGGTTTCCCGGCGGCGTTCCCGCAGCGCTCGAACGTTGGGAGTGTGAGCGGGAGGGCGCACGTGGAGACCGCCGCGAAAAGTCAAACATTGCGGAGGAGAAGAGAGGGTACAGTAGGGCGGGGGACCTTGGAAGGAGGGAGCCTGTTTTCGACGCCGTGGCGACCGTGGCAGTGTCCAATCCGGGTGCGCGCTGCGCGGAAAGGGGGGAGAGAAGTGGTAGCATGCTTTTTTGTCAACCTCCTTTTTTTGCCTCTTTGAATTTGCTGTGGGCGCTTTGCCGTGTCGTTGCCGTCTGAGAGCCCAGAGCACGTGTGTTGCGTAGCTCCTGTCGCCATGGCGTCGGCGGCGTCTTCAAGCGGTGTGAAAAAACGCCGTGCCTTATCGCTCGAGATTAAGGAATGCGTCATAAGAGACATTGAGAGTAGCCTCAAGCAGGCGTTGGTGGCGGCGAAATACGGCGTTTTCGATACGACCGTGTCGACCATCTACAAAAAGAAGGACAAACTGTGGCAGCAACTGCAGCAAAATTCGTCTTCCCTGTCACGGAAGAGAATGCGTACGTCAAAATACGAAGACGTGGACGCAGCGCTGTTCAGGTGGTTCCGCGAAGTTAGAGCTTAGAGCATCCCAGTAAGTGGCCCCATGCTCCAACAAAAGGCCAAGTGTCTCGGAGCTCTTTTATGCCATGACGACTTCAATCCACTCAACGGGTGGATTCAGCGTTTCCAAGATCACCATCGCATCAGCTGCAAAGTGGTGTGCGGAGAAAGCGGCGCTGTCGATGACGAGTCTATCTAAGTCTGGCTTCGCTTGAACTTGGAGAGTATGCTGTCGACCTATACTGAGAGAGACATTTATAATGCCGATGAAACTGGTTTATTTTATAACCTTTTCCCAACCGCACGCTTGCGCTGAAAGGCGAAGCCTGCTCCGGTCGCAAGGTCTCAAAGGAGTGCATAACTGTATTGTTCTGCGCCAATTTGGATGGGAGCGACAAGCGCCGCCTCTTTGTCATAGGTAAATCGGCAAGGCCACGTTGCTCTAAAAAGCGAGAGTGCCTGCCAGTGACCTACAAAGCCAATAAAGAGGCGTGGATGACGCAGGATTTGTTCACCAGCTGGCTTTGCAAGTTTGATGAGGATATGGTGGCAGAGAAGCAGCGGATCGTGCTTATCCTCGACAAGTGCACGGCCCACAACGTCAAGACGAAGTTGACCGCAGTCAACCTAAAGTGTTTGCCTGCCAACACTACAGCAGAAAGTCGACCTCTCGACCAGGGTGTCATCGCAACCGTAAAGGCGCTGTACAAAAAGCGCATTTGCGAGAGAGTTTTGCTGAGCATGCAGCAGCAGCAGCAGCCTCTTAAAGTGAACTTAAGAGGCGCAATTCACATGGTGGTCGCTTCATGGTGGCAGGTAAAGGCCGATACCATAAGCAAGTGTTTCAAGAGGGCAGCCTTCGTGCGCAATGCAGAGGCTCTGGAAGACGATGAGCTGAGCGACACGTCGCCGGCCGATGAGACCCTCAACACTGACGACGTGTGATCCTACCTCGTTGACAGCAACTTTGTAACCGCCACCGACACTTTCCAAGAATTTGTCAATGCCGGGGAGTCGGACCTTTCTGTCTGCGAGGAAGCGAGCACAGATGACGCGATCGTCCCAGCGGTGTGCGGTAGTGCGGAGGTTGCAACGGACGACGAGTCAGACGGGGAAGACGATGTCGACCCGACGCAAGAACCAGATTTTCCGTGTAAAGACGCATTGGAATACCTCGCTAAAGTGAAAACGTACTGCGCGAACAACAGTTTGAGCGAGAAATCACTTCAATGCTTAAGCTTTGTGGAGGACGAAATTGTTCGCAGTGCTGTTCGCAAGCATCGCCAGACGAAAATGACGGCGTTCTTCCGCTAATGCCGGACTTGAGAACTTTCCTTTCGTGCGGTGTTGTGATTATGTTAAATGTGTCTGCGAGTGAAAAGTGTAGGTTATTGCTTTTGAAAGGTGGGTTGCCCTTTTGACATAGGCAAAGGCCGAAAAAAGCATGCTTTGGTTATGACGCGGTAGCGCTTATAGCGCGGATTTTTACAACTCCCGGGACTTACGTTATAAGCGGTCTACACTATAGCATTTTAAATCGTAAACATGATTAAATAATTCTTATGCGACAATTAAGACGCTATGGCGCTGCGAGCGTGTGTGACCTTCGTGCAGCTTGCGTTTGCGTGCGCGCCTCTATAAGGCATGCATTCCAGTTGGGTATGGGTTGAATACGCAATGCTGCGCGCCCCCAGGCCCGCAACCCGCAAGAGCTTGCGTACCGAGCACTAAAACTGCCTATTAATGCACCACTGTGTGTGCGTGCTGCACTGACCCCCTGGTAGGCATGGCGATGTAAAGTTCTTTCTTTAACAATTGGCCGAAAGAAAGCTTAACGAAATTTGACAAGGCCGAACAAGATTGAAGCAGTGCCGGACATCTACTATCGTAAGCAATAAGAGCTCAGTCACACGAGTGCGTGGCAGCCTCGAAACCAAGAGAACGTGACACGTGGACCGGAGGAAAGAGGAAGGTGCTCTTCCACTGACTGTTGGCACTCCCGCATGATCGTTGCTGTGAAACAACCGCTTATCGTGTGTCGTCGGCCACTAGAATTATTAACACAAAAATAAAATGTACCAAAAGCGAGATAAGTCAGTGATGCGTACCAAACGCTCAGCGAACGCCGCCTAGATGTATTAAAAACCAGCCATGTACGTGAAGGCAGGCTACGTCTTAGCCGATGCATACCATTGTAACTGCGTAGCCTGATCAGTCATTGGTTGTGGCTGTGGGAATTTATGTGAGCTAATACAACTACTAGCAGCAACAGATGTTTTAAACTGCTTATCGCACCATCCCCTATCGAAAAAGCCAGTCCACTGGCCCAATGCCATGCCTGTTTACTGGACTACTGTGGCGCTGACAATGGGACACTGTCACGCTGCACTCTGGGTAACCTATTAAATTCCGAAATCTGGCGTTTAAAGTAATCTTATCAATTTTGGTCATGGGCACATTGTAATGAAGGCTGAAACACGCGCACAGCAAACAAGAAAAAAAAGCAACGTGTGAGTGAGAGTCGAATCTACTACCTCAACACACCACACGTTCTGAGCCTGTCACGCTATCCACTACACCACACCCGAAAGACATGAGTGAGTGTAATTTTCTTCATCTTAAAACCGATTCATGTCTCCAATATTTTGATTTTCTCGCGTACATACGCAGTGTTTCGTCTCTTCGTGCTCGCGCCAAACTAAGAGGTGATTGTTAGGTTATATTTTGCGGGTTGGCTTGGATCACCATCATCTGGCATATTTCGCTGTCAAGCTTGTCAGGTAGCCGCAGATGTCTTACGGCAATCGTAGTGACTCGCTATGCAGTTAGTCATACCTACGTAAAAAAAAAACATCGTTTATCTGAACTGCTCACTGAACGGTGTAAAATTCGTCCCTAAATAATTTTGAAGTATTTTCTGTCCTCCTTGTTAACGTTCAGCGTACAACAGCCGCAGCAGTTGACTCTAGCCGAAACGACTATTAAGCTTAGGGTTGTACTTTGTGTGTCACGGTCGCTGTGAAAATCGTAGTGTATAATTCGTCCCTAAATAATTTTGAAGTATTTTCTGTCCTCCTTGTTTACGTTCAGCGTACAACAGCCGCAGCAGTTGACTCTAGCCGAAACGACTATTAAGCTTAGGGTTGTACTTCGTGTGTCACGGTCGCTGTGAAAATCGTAGATATTCAGTTAGAAAGAGTCTAACCACTGTTAAAATGTAGTTTTGATCATGACTGACCGATGAGTGGTCATATTTTCACCTATAACTACACATATCACAAGCAAAAAATAATGCGATTGGGCATTGCAGCGGATACTGCTGGGGGCGTGTGGGTTTTTGTGGTACGAGCCGGAACGACTCACTGCTAGAGAAGTTTGGTCTTGGTTATCAGACGGAGACTACTGTCATGCTGTGTTGTGAACTATCAGTTCTAGCGAGGATGTTTATGAATTACATTGACGAGACTCGATCAAACTTCAAGGAAAGCTCACCCGTGCCAGGGGAGGGGGGCATCCGTGGGCGGGCTGGAGCCTTTTTTCCCCCCAAAATTGTCGCATGTCCCCCTTTCTCCCTACCTCAAGAGCAAGCATAGTCGAAACAAAACACATAAGTTCTGCGCCTCCCTGCCCCCTGCATGAACACAATTGTCGTCGGTGCACCCCTCCCTAGAGTTACTGTATATGCTACCTTTAGGTAGCATATGCAGACACTAAAATCACTCTATATGCTACCTTTATGTAGCATATACAGTTACTCTACCTCTTCCCAGCAAAATACCCCGCCACGATAGTGTAGTGGCTAAGGTTCTCGGCTGCTGACCCGCAGGTCGCGAAATCGAATTCCGGCTGCGGCAGCTGCGTTTCCGATGGAAGCTGAAATATTGGAGGCCCGTGTGCTCAGATTTGCATGCACGTTAAAGAACCCCAGGTGGTCGAAATTTTTAAAGACCTCCACTACGGCGTGTCTCATAATCATATGGTGGTTTTTGGACGTTAAACCCCACATATCAATCAATCAATCCCCAGAGAAATCGTGGTGGCACCCCTGATGCGTGTGCTTGACATATTGTCACAAAGACACAGGCACGCAGGTACAAAATAGGGCGTTTACTTTCGCAACCCAAGGGCCAGAAAACGCGAACACCAGAGCACGCGCACACAGATCTACCTCGTTGTCCTCTTCAGATGCTGGATACTATAGTTGCCAGCCTACCTTGCGTCAATTCCCCCTTTCAAGAGAGACCGTCCCGGTCGATTGACTGAGATTCTAGAGGTGGCCATGAAAGAAAAAAAATGATCACGTCAATGAAAAAAAAGCCCACGCTGTTGTGGATAATAAGGAAAAAGTTCGAAGTGTTCATAAGTCGCGGGCATGGTACGGTTTCATCCGTACTACATGGACTACTTCTGGACGTGGACGTCTTCGGTTTAAACTGGTGTCGGAGCTTTGGGGAACTACCTCGTAATTCACGTCACTGAGGCAGCGCACAACTTCGTAAGGCCCAAAGTAGCGCCGCAATAGCTTCTCCGAAAGCCCACGATGGCGAACTGGTGTCCACACCCATACATAGTCACCTGGTTGATAGTGGACGCTCCTTCGGCCTTGGTTGTAACGGCGAGCGTCGATATCTTGCTGCGCGCGAATGCGGTTCCGTGCAAGCTGGCGGGCTCCCTCGGCTTTCTCAACGAAGTCGTCAACGCTGTCATTTCCGCTGTTGTCCTGGTCTACAGGGAGCATAGCGTCTAACGGTGTTGTGACGCGACGGCCATAAACAAGCTCGAATGGTGTTAGGTCTGTGGTCTCTTGCACAGCGGTGTTATAGGCAAACGTGACGTACGGCAAAATTTCATCCCACGTTTTGTGCTCTACGTCAACATACATAGATAGCATGTCGGCCAATGTTTTGTTTAACCTCTCCGTCAAGCCGTTTGTTTGGGGATGATAAGCTGTTGTTTTCCGGTGGTTGGTGTGCGTCAGCTTGGTGACTTGTTGCAATAACTCTGCCGTAAATGCTGCTCCGCGATCGGTTATGAGAACAGCAGGTGCACCATGGCACAAAACAATGTCGTGGACAAAGAATCTGGCGACTTCAACTGCAGTTCCCTTAGGCACAGCTTTGGTTTCTGCATAGCGAGTCAGATAGTCGGTCGCGACAATTATCCACTTATTTTCTGAGGATGACGTAGGGAAGGGACCAAGAAGATCCATTCCTACTTGCTGAAATGGTGCTCGAGGTGGATCTAAAGGTTGGAGGAAACCGGCGGGCTTTGCGGGTGGAACTTTACGCCTCTGACAGTCACGGCAGGTGCGGACATAGCGCTGAACGGACGAATACAGCTGTGGCCAGTAGTACTTCTGTCGGATGCGCGCTAATGTCCGAGCAAAGCCTAAGTGACCGGCCGAAGGATCGTCGTGGCACGCCTGCAAAACTTCCTCACGCAGTGCCATTGGAACGGCGAGGAGGAAAGTTTCCTGGCTGCTCTCAAGATTTCTCTTGTAGAGAACATTGTTCCGCAGGCAATACGAAGCCAAACCACGCGAGAGTTGGCGTGGGACGACAACGTCTTCTCCTTGAAGATGCTGGATGAGAGGAAGTAGCTCAGTGTCCTCATGTTGAAGCTCAGCCATCCGCACCACATCGACGATGCGAAGAAACGGTAAATCTTGTTCAGTGTCAGATGACGTCGGGGAAATAGGAGCACGAGACAGGCAGTCAGCATCTGTATGCTTATGTCCTGATCGGTACACCACCGTTATGTCGTACTCTTGAAGGCGGAGGCTCCAGCGGGCGAGGCGGCCTGATGGATCCCGTAGATTGGCAAGCCAACAGAGCGAATGGTGGTCACTGACCGCTCGAAATGGCCGGCCGTATAGGTAGGGTCGAAACTTGCTAATGGCCCAAACGACTGCTAGGCACTCTTTTTCGGTGGTAGAGTAATTAGCCTCTGCTTTTGTGAGACTGCGGCTCGCGTAAGCGATCACACGCTCTGCGCCGTTCTGCCATTGAACTAGAATGGCTCCGATTCCCACGTTGCTGGCGTCTGTGTAGATCTCGGTGTCGGCAGTGTCGTCGAAATGTGCCAGCACTGGAGCTGTCTGCAGTCGATTGCGCAGCTCTACGAAGGCTTGTTGTTGTTCTTCCGTCCATACGAAAGGTACATCTGGCCGTGTCAGTCTTGTAAGAGGTTCCGCAATTTTCGAAAATCCTTCGACAAAACGGCGGTAGTACGCACAGAGTCCAAGGAATCGCTGAACAGCCTTTTTGTCTCCAGGACGAGGGAAATCGGCAACGGCAGCCAACTTCTCCGGATCTGGTCGAACACCCCGCGGGCTAACCACGTGGCCGAGAAACTTGAGTTCCTGATAGCCGAAGTAGCACTTTTCGGGCTTGATGGTAAGGTTTGCTCTCCTTATTGCAGTGAGGACACTTTTTAGCCTTGAAATATGCTCGTCAAATGTGGTTGAAAACACAACGACATCATCCAAGTATACAAGACACGTCTGCCACTTTAGTCCAGCTAGTACAGTATCCATCATGCGTTGAAACGTGGCGGGAGCGGAACAGAGACCGAAAGGCAGCACTTTAAATTCGTACAGCCCGTCAGGCGTCACGAACGCGGTTTTCTCACGGTCGCCTTCGTCAACTTCAATTTGCCAGTACCCTGACTTGAGATCTAGTGATGTGAAGAACTGGGCGTGGCGTAGACGGTCTAAGGCGTCATCAATCCGTGGCAGGGGGTAAACGTCGCGTTTCGTGACTTTGTTAAGCCGTCGATAGTCGACGCAGAAGCGTAGTGTGTTGTCTTTTTTCTTTACTAAGACAACAGGTGATGCCCATGAACTTGTCGAGGGTTGGATGACGTCATCATTCAGCATTTCTTGAACTTGACGCTTAATCACCTCTCTTTCCTTCGGGGACACACGGTATGGATGTTGGCGAAGAGGCCGCGCCGACTCCTCGGTAACAGTGCGGTGTTTTGTAACGGTGGTACGCTGAACTTTCAATGCTGTGGAGAAGCAGTCCGAGAATTCCCTCACAAGGTTTAGCAGCCGCTCTTCTCGTGAATCTGGCAAGTCTGGATTAACGTGAATGCGGCTTCCCAGGTCAGCACAAGCTTTTGCATGCGGTGAAGTCGTATCCATTGTGCTGATATCGAAAAAGTCGGCTATTTCACTGAGGAAAGCGACAGTAGTCTCTCTAGGAACGTGCTGAAACTCATTGCTGAAGTTGGTCAGCAGAACTCGAGAGCGTTTATTCTCTAACCGAACAAGGCATCGGGCTATGCATATGTTTCGTTTGAGCAGCAGCGGGATATTTGCCTCAGCAATACCTTCATAGTCGTTGAATTCGTCGAAAACGTCGCAGGCTACCAAGGTGAACACGCTACTCTTCGGCGGTAACGTGACGTCATCGTCAACAATTCTCAAAGCATTGACGTAACTGCCGTGAGGGTTGCGCGCTAAAGCGTGTGCCGTAGAAAACGTCACTTGCGACTGTTGCAAATCAATCACGGCTCCATTATCACGCAGAAAGTCCAGTCCGAGAATTAGGTCCCTCGAGCAACTCGGCAGTATTACAAAATCTTCGAGATACGTAAATCCGTGAATACTGACTCGCGCTGTGCACCGCCCCACCGGAGTAAGAAGATGGCCTCCTGCCGTACGTATCTGTGACCCAGCCCACTGGGTAGAAACCTTCTTCAGCCTGCAGGCAAGACCCATGCTCATAACAGAAGTGTCTGCTCCAGTGTCGATTAGTGCCATTACTTCTTCGTCATCCACAGTTACCGCAATGTTTGATGTCACCACTCTTCGCATCCCGTTTGACTGCGTCTGTACATCTTTTTGCTGCTGTCGCTGTCGTCGTAGTGGAGGATCTTCCGTAGAGTCAGCGTCAGCGGCCTCACCTCCGGAGGTCGCTGAACTCAGTTTTCCCGACTTGCAGGACTGGGTGAACGGCGTCTTGGGGAGCCGCGTGATTAGGCTGGGCTCGGTGACCTGTAGCGAGCAGGCGACGACGAGCGAGGCTCTTGTGACCGATGTTCGATACTGCGACGATTCGAGATGAAACTCTCTATTTCCTGTGGTCGCTCGCCAGGTCGTGGACGAGGGGCATTAGGCGAAAATCCACGGAGACCCACACGACGGTATGGACATGTCCGGTAGACGTGTCCGGCTTCCCCGCAGTGGAAGCAAAGGGGCCTGTGGTCGGGTGTACGCCAGATGTCACTCTTTCTCGGTCTTGCTTCGGCGATCAACGGTGAGCTGCGAGGGCGGAAGCCTACCTCCATTTGTTGAGCGTGTCGCTCATTGGGGTAACATACGCTGGTGGAACTGCACGATGGACGACGTCGCACTGCTTCCGCGTAGCTCATCTCGACGCAGTGCCTCTGTTGCGGCGCCTCGGATGGTTGGGGAGCGTGAACGGCTTGCCGTAGCTCGGCGCGTACCATCTCCGCAATGGAGAGCTGCTCTGCAGGTGAAGCAGTCACCTGCATCTTTTGTAGCTCTTCCTTAATGAGAGCTCTGATAAGCTCTCGCAACACGCTGATGTCATTGCCGAGAGTGACAGAAGTGACCTCACTTGGGTTTACACCACGGTTATACTGTCTGGCACGCTGTTGAAGGGCCCTCTCCATGGCAGTGGCTTCCTCATGGAACTCCGCAAGTGTCGCAGGCGGGTTTCGAATCAGGCCGGCAAAAATCTCTTCTTTAACACCACGCATTAGGTGGCGAACTTTCTTGGATTCGGACATGGAGGGCTCCGCACGCTTGAAAAGCCGATCCATGTCCTCTACGTAGGTCGTCACCCTTTCGTTAGGGCCTTGAACCCTTGCCTCTAAAGCACGCTCCGCTGTCTCCTTCCTGTCCTCTCGGGAAAATGCCTTGAGGAACTGCCGTTGAAACTCATCCCATGACGTAAGCGCTGCTTCATGGTTCTCAAACCACGTTTTCGCGGAGTCCTCCAGGAAGCAGTACACATAGCGTAGCTTACGCTCTGCGGTCCAATCGTTGATGACGGCGACCCGGTTGAAATGCTCGAGCCAGTCGTCGGCATCTTCAAAAGCAGCTCCGTGAAATGTCTTCGGCGTCTTGGGCTGGTTGATAACCAGGTGCGCTGGTGCTGGCGCGGTGACGTTAGGCGGTGTTTGATTCATAGCCCTCTGACGTTCAGGCAGCAAACCGTGCTGTGGCTCGAGCCCCTGGAGACGACGGCTGGAACGTACGTGCACAGGGGTAAGCTCGGCTGAGATACTCGATGGACTTGCGTCAGGGGTGCTCTCAGGGGACCGTATCATCTACCGTACCCAGCACCTCCACCAGAAAATGTCACAAAGACACAGGCACGCAGGTACTAAATAGGGCGTTTACTTTCGCAACCCAAGGGCCAGAAAACGCGAACACCAGAGCACGCGCACACAGATCTACCTCGTTGTCCTCTTCAGATGCTGGCTACTATAGTTGCCAGCCTACCTTGCGTCAATATGATTGCTTCAGCGTACTCGCACATACATCCATTAACTAACTAAAACCAAAGCTATATATGTGTAGCACATAGATGAGAATACCATTGTGCTCGGTAAATTTTACGTTCGAGATTTCGCGAATAATTATGAAGTCTTACAGAGAGTGCACTGATCGTGCCTTGTTTCTTACAATGTGCCATTAATGTTCTCAGTGTGCAGTAGAGACTGTACAGTGGGACTAGTGCCTCCCTGCGCGCTTTAAGATACTAGGCTACCCTATAAAGTGTGGCCCAGTGAGTTTAAGCGCACTGGGAACACTGGCCACGCTGTACAGTGTGTCACAGTGCCTCCCAGGGTGCTGTACTACACTGGGAAAAACTGCACAGCGTTTCCAGTGTTATCCAGCACGCTGAAACTCGCTGCAAGACACTAAAATGCATTTTTTTCGATAGCGTCGGTATCAAGGCAGGAGTGTCAAAAGCATGCGGAAGTGCGCCACTCTTTCGACTTCGTTTTCGAAAGTGGCCGTGGCGGATGGGCTCGAGCCTCTCCTCGCCACACGTTCACGTGCTCGAGCTGATAATGCTCACGATAGTACGTCACCATATTGGGGAGTGTGGTTGGCACGGCGGTAAATAATATCTATCTATCTATCTATCTATCTATCTATCTATCTATCTATCTATCTATCTATCCATCTATCTGTCTGTCTGTGTGTGTGTCTGTCTTACTGTCTATCTATCTATCTATCTATCTATCTATCTA
Organism: Rhipicephalus annulatus; assembly: GCA_013436015.1. Lineage (NCBI taxonomy): Eukaryota > Metazoa > Arthropoda > Arachnida > Ixodida > Ixodidae > Rhipicephalus > Rhipicephalus annulatus. The sequence continues at coordinate 11,268 of WOVY01005283.1, read as the reverse complement.
TCTATCTATCTATCTATCTATCTATCTATCTATCTATCTATCTATCTATCTATCTATCTATCTATATATCTATCTATCTATCTCTCTATCTATCTATCTATCTATCTATCTATCTATATATCTATCTATCTATCTCTCTCTCTATCTATCTATCTATCTATCTATCTATCTATCTATCTATCTATCTATCTATCTATCTATCTATCTATCTATCTATCTATCTATCTAGCCGCCTACGACTTTCAGCTCTTTTCGTCGTTTCGATAATGGTATCAATACCAAAGTTGGTATGACATAACACGACTGTATAACGGGCATAAGTGACATGTGATAACATGAAAATGATAAAATGTATGTCATGAATGTAAAGATTTACAATTCATTGTCTTGCTGCTTTTGCGGAGCTTTCGTGCGCCTGACCCATTGCGAAACTGATATAGTATGACATGACTGCATGACGAAGATGGGCGACAGGCCCTAACGTGGAAACTCTTGCACGCGTGTCATGTAACTCATGCTCATGGTCGTTTTGCTAGCATCACATATAGCAAATTTGGTGTTCCGTGACGTGAATGAATGACGGAAATATATGACTGGAGCAAACACAATAACCATGACATGCGTGTCATGTAAGAACATCACTACATAACTTGCCATGATGCGCTCGCCGCCATTTTGATAGCTTCGTATATACAAAAATTTGGTATTACGTTACTTGAATCGAATGCGAAGGCAAATGACATCGCAAACATAATAATTATGATATGCCTGTCATGTAAGTCATGACTACATGCCACGCTGATGAAGCGCTCGCGGTTGTTTTGCTAGCTCCCCGTATACGAAATTTGGTATTCCGTGACGAGAATGAACGACAAATATAAATGGCACGTCCAAACACAATAATCATGACATGCGTATCATGTGAAACATGACTACGTGCTACGCTCAGATTGTGCTCACGCTGCTTCTCCAGCTTCACATGTACCAAATGTGGTATTACGTGACGTGAATAAACAATGAATAAACGATGGTCACGTAGACACATGATTTACACGGCATTTGTTTATTGTAAAACATAACTACATGCTACGCTCATAGCGTGCTCTCGGCTGTTTCGAAAGATTCACATATATCAAATTTGGTATTACGTGAATTGAATGAACGACGGAGGTGAATGAGATTAGGAACATCACGTTCGTGATATGCGTCTCATGTAAAACATGACTACATGCTAGGCTCATACACGCTCCCGACCATTTTGTTATAACTTCACATGTACCAAATTTTGTATTACTGACGTGAATGGACGATGAAGGTAAATGACACGGCACACATGATAATCAAGACATTCGTCTCAAGTAAAACACGAGTATGCGCTACGCTCATACATAACGCGCTCGCGGCTGTTTCGCTAGATAACGTGACGTGGATGGACGACAAATGTATATTACTGAGGCAAACTTTCTAATCATGACATGCTTATTATGTAAACATGGCTACATGCTACGCTCTTCTGGCATGGTCACGATTTCCGGTAAGGGACCGAACTACTAGCTGAGGCCTAACAGGCGGCAATTGCTGCAGTTAATGGCGGTGTCAATACGCGTAAGTCTTTCAGAGCAAAATTTGGGGCTGTTAGGTGTCTCGAACATGTACCTAGTGCTTCGACCAGGGTCACAGCGCGGAGACAGCTGCAGTTGATTAAGGGACAACTAACTTAAGGTACACCAAAACACTGACAAACTGATCGGATGAGAACCTCTTCTTTCTCTCCTGCTGCGCGTGCCCTATGTTGTTCTGTTGGTGCTGCATATTGCAACCAGCACGTAGGCTCTCAATCTGGAGGAAAAAGAAGATCGCGTGCTTCTTCTCTGCTCGAGAGCCAGCCACGACTGACGCATCGTCCTAGAGCTAGCTACCCGGTGGTTTAATAAATCCCCCAGTACTTGTGACTCATTGTGCCAATAGGTAATGTGGCGATATAGTTCCCAACAAAAGCGCTTTGTGTGAAGCATGAATCACTGGCAACAGGCACGAATTTCAGTATTTGTTGGAAGATATGAATCTATACGTTTTCTTTGTGTATTATTTGTTATTCATGTAGTCGAGGCGTTAGAGTAAGTAAAATATAATTAAGGCCATTCATAGGTGAGAGCACAATGTTGAAGAGATCACTTTTATCATCCATTTTTATCCCCATCCAACTTCTTATGAATGACTAATATTGTCTAAAAATGAACTGTTATTTATACGTCTATGCGGGAGGAGTTGGAATCCTGGGTTACGTAAATTCCCAACACTCGAGCTGAAATATATGAACGATAGATAGTCTTTCAAGCTCCCTCATCAAACTCACAAACCTGTAGAGTTCGGTTTTCAAAATGCCAGCGTGAAAGCAGGACATAGGATTATGTTTTGCGTTAGCGGTATGTATTTTACCCTGCCAGGTATTCCTTGTATTACGGCGGCCGATGCAACAACGAAATGTGAATTAGGAGCAAGAACACAAATATTCGAACAGGCAAGATTGATCGTTTCCTAAGAAGCGCACGGTACAAAAGCATTCCAACAGCTGCTCCCATTCCAACAGCCGCAAGCGCGTGCGTTTTTCTTCGCCCCTTCATTCTCTCTCGAGCGTTCACAGAGAGCAGACGTGTTGCCCGGTGCTCCCGATTCTGCGAGAGACGCTACCGCGTCAGCCCGCGAGAGACGCGACCGCGTTCCGCGCAGTGCTCCTCGCTTTCCTGGACTCTCATACCCGTTCGAGTCTTGTCAAGGAGAGTAATCTTTACAGATTATGCCCTTGGATCCCTGCCACCGCTTTCGGTGACCTGAGCCCTGTGACAGCGTCCTCTGCTCCTGCGCGTCGCTGGGGCAGCTGTCATCCCGACTACCATGGCAGAGCAGTCTCCTCCATTCTCGGCTACGCCATTGGAACGCCCGTCGCGTTCCCTGGTTCCCACATCGTCACACAGACGCTCAGCGAGCGTCGCGTGCACCCGCGTGCTGTGGAACCTCATCTCCAGTGCCAAAGCGGTGCGGTTGCATCATGAACAGGCACAGAAACTGTGCAGAGTCGTCAGCGAGAAACCGACATCACTTCGCCTACCGGTGCTTGCTGCCGACGTCGAGACAACTGCAAGGGGCCTGACGTCCTCGGCGGCCTCCAGCCCTACCACTAGCATCACAGCATCTTCGACCACTGTAGCGGCGCATCATACAGCCCAACTCGAAGATGCCGGGTCAATTCTGTGCGTGAACGTCACCGATCCGCAGAATGTACCACTGCCGTTAGACGAGGAACCTGATATTGCAGACATGGACACTACGTCAACGCGAAAGCGCTCGCGTCCTAGCGAGTCGGGCAGCGACGGTGAGGGTGGCTCGCGGAAGATGCACGCAGTAGCGCCTGAACGTGCCACAGTTGCGTGTCTTACCCCAACGTCAAATGATGCGGTTGCCCACGAAGACGCCGTCACTCACGCAACTGACGAAACCAGCCAGTCTGAGTTTCAGACCGTCCTCTCCAAGTCTAAGAAGCGCCGACAGCGAGCCTCGACATCTCAAGGACCCGCTGCCCACACTGGTCCTCGTCCCGCCACTGAATCGACGGCTATGCTTGCCCACGTTGCTCCAGGGACTTCTAATGCGCCCACTGCGACTCAGACCGCTCCTGCAGGGGTACGCGCCACTGAACACACCATGCCGGCTTCTGCTTCATCGTCGCTAGACTCGGGCACTATTCTTTTTCGACCAGCAAACGCCAGCGCTTCCTTTCACCGCACCTCTCGTCTTGCCATTGCGCAAGCTCTCTCTGCGCTGCCCGGAGTCAAGGAGGTGCGAGTAAACACGAAAAAGAACATCGTGGCAGCAGACGCATCTACACCAGAATGGATAAATCGCCTACTAGCAACATCGGAGCTCGCAGGAATACCCGTGACTGCCCGCCTCCCTGCTGACCGTTCACAAAGCAGTGGCGTGGTGCAAGGCGTCGATGGCGACTATACCGACGAAGCCCTCCTGGCCGCCGTGACGTCTGATGTGCCGGTGATTGCAGCCAGGCGACAAGGGACATCACTAGTCTTGCGGTTCGCCTCTCCCGTGCCTCCCACCCGGGTCCGCCTTTTTCGCATGGTGTTCGAAGTGAGGCCATCCCGACCTCGCCCGCTTCAGTGCCGGCGGTGCGGACGCTATGGGCATATCGCCGTCACTTGCCGAGGACCAGAGCGGTGCCTGCGATGTGGTGGCCACCATGGGAAAGACGCCAACTGCACCAACAAATTAAGATGCCTGCACTGCGGCAGGCCACATTCAGCTGATTCCGCAGACTGTCAGCTCTGGCAAAGAGAGCGGCGCCTGGCCACCATCAAGGCGTCAGCTCCCACCTACCTGCCTCACCGCGAGGCTCAAGCAGTCTTGCGGGCAAGCCCTAGTGTAACTGATAGTCCTCAGCTGAAGCAGACCATGGGCAAGAGCTATGCTGCCGCAGTGGGATCACCATCCAAGATGACAGTCAGCTCGACCCATCCAGGCCAGACAGGCGTACAACAACGGGGCCCTTCGGCTGGTCTCAAGCACCCAGACTCTACCACGACTCGTCCACCCGCGAAGGTACCTTCCCAGCCCCGTGTGGACCAGGAAAATGCAAACCTGAGGCTCCTGTTAAGAGCAGTTGCGGACCTGCTGCCTCCTGAAAACCAGCTGCGCTCCATCTGCCTTCAGGCAGGTGGCGCGCACCCTCATAGCAGCCACCATGGCTGACACTCATCCGCATGCTGCAGAGAACCACCGCCGCCGCCGCCCGTGTGTGCTTCAATGGAACGCTCACTCGTTGCGGCGGCGGCATGCAGACCTCTCCTCACATCTCCTGCAGAGCGAGTATGATGTGCTTGCTTTGCAGGAAGTGTACGTAGCAGCGACCGACTTGCGACTTCCCGGATACATCGGTTACCAAAGTATCACGTCGTGTACTCTAGACACGTGCCAGGACGCGCCGTGCATAGCGAGTGCACATCCCCAGGGACGACCACGTTGTGCAGTGTACGTGCGACGAGAACTACCACATGTGCACATAAACGTGGCTGATGTCACTGGAGGGGCTCTTGAGTGTTGTGCCGTGACGGTGCGGCTTCGCGGTGTGGACACGACAGTGGCCTCTGTGTATGTGCGACCTGGACAGCGGTGGGACGCCTCCATGCTGTTACAGCTCACGGCTAAATTCGGAAGAGACTACCTCATATGTGGGGACATGAATGCTCATCACACCATGTGGGGGAGTAGCACCTGCTCCTCTCGAGGAAGGGATCTGGTGGACGTTATCCATCAACTGGGCCTACAAGTTTTGAACACCGGATCCTTCACTTTCGTCCGCAGAACAGCACGACCGTCATGCTCCGCCATTGACGTCACCTTGGCCAGTGAAGGGGACCGGTACGATTGGGCAGTGGAGCCTGACTCCTGGGGTTCAGACCACCTGCCGATCGTCATCTCACCTGTGGGCGGAAAGATCCCAAGGAGGAGGTTGTGTAGTACGATCGATTGGCGGGCTTTTCGAAGGCAGCTTCGAGACGTCCCAGAGGATCAGGATTTCCTGAATCTGGTAGCAGTGGCAGCGCAGGCGGCAACTATCCAGACCAGGGTGCCAGAGCACCATCCTGTGCCAGACCTCCATCACTTGAACTTACGGGCTGCGAGGCGCAGGGCTGAGAGAAGGTACCTAAAATCCCATGACCCAGCTCAACGTACACTCTTCAATCGTGTGGATGCGGTATGTCGGCGACATGCCAACCGTCGCAGGCGGCAAAGCTGGCAAGGCATCTGCCTCTCCCTGAGTCAGGCAAGAGGTGGCGCAAAAGCATGGCGACTTCTACGATCCCTCGTCACTGGACCAATGGTGCGGCAACCCGTCATTGCGGTGGCCATCTACTTGGGCATTAGTGAAAAAGAACTGGCAGAGCGACTGGCCGATCGCTTCACAGAACTCCCACCAGCCAATCCTTCAGCCCTCATCGCCACGCCTGCTCCCAAGCCACCGCAAGGTCATCACCCTGCCTGGACGGCCAGCCAGATCGCATCTCTGTGTCAGGATCCTATTTTCGAACACGAACTGAACGTTGCTCTAGCCAGAACCAAGCGCCGCAGCTCCCCTGGTGCCGACGGCATCACATACCAGATGCTGCGCAACCTGGATATGGCCTCACGACGACACCTGTTGAGGACTTTTAATGAAATATGGCAGAGCGGCAACCTACCTGAAGCCTGGCTGACCGCTGTTGTGGTGCCGATCCGGAAACCTCGCCGCCCTTGTGCCGCCATTACGTCCTACAGACCCGTTTCTCTCACCTCTGCTGCCTGCAAGCTCATGGAAGCCATAGCACTGGCACGCCTAAATTGGATTGCGGGGGCAAAGGATTTCCTACCAGAACAGCAGACGGGCTTCCGACGCCACCGATGCACAGCAGACTCGATCGCGGACGTCGTCTCTACCTTGGAGGAGGCCAAGAGCAACGGCGAAGTGGCCCTCCTCGTCCTGCTGGATGTACAGAGCGCTTTTGACAGCTTGCCTCACATAGCGATAGAGAGTGCTTTGGACACACTCGGCATCGTGAGCTGCCTACGTACCTTTATCAGTGCCTTTCTGGCAAAACGCACCCTCCGGGTTAGAGTACGACGCGCGCTCAGCGATCCACGGCCAGTGACAGCAGGCGTTCCACAAGGTTCCGTCCTGAGCCCCTTTTTGTTCAACCTGGTGCTAGCGGGGCTGCCGACCGCGATGCCCGCAGACAAGCGTTACCCCACGCAGTGCTCCTTGTACGCAGACGATGTGGCACTGTGGGTTAAGGGGCCTAGGCAAAACTTCACGGCCATAAGGCGTTCCCTGCAGCGCTCCTTGGATGCCGTCGCCTCTTTCTTCAAGGCAATCGGACTGAACGTGTCGCCCACGAAGACGGAGGCACTGCTGGTTCACCCCAGAGCCACTGCGCGGAGGGCCGTCCGAAGGCTTGTGCTAGGTGACCGACCTATCCCGTGGAGCGATGCAGTGACGTACCTGGGGCTAAGGATCGACCACCGCCTTACCTGGATACCAGCCGTTAAGCTCGCCGTCTTCAAGGCCACCAGGGTCGAGACTGCCGTAAGCAAACTGCTCAGCAGGGGCCAAGGGTGCACCTCACGGCTGGCTCTAAGACTCTACGAAGGGGCTGCAACGACAGCGCAAAACTTATGCACTGCCCTTGGTGCAGCTGGCGCCACACCGCAAGGAGCAACTGGAGCGGCAACATCGCATGGCAATTCGGCGCTTCATGGGACTTTCCCGTCAGTCACCCATAGCTGCAACCCTGGCGGAGGCCCAGACCTGGCCTCTGTCACTCTTGATGCTACGACAGGCGCTGCATCATGTGGATCGCCTTCACAGGGCCCTCGGGGGCGCTGCCCTCCTTCGGAGACTGCGGAGCCGACCAGCGTCACGGATGGCACAGATCTGCGCTCTCTATGAAGAGCTGGTCCCCGATCCCCCCAGACCAATCCAACCCCCTCCACCACATCAGCAGCCTCTGGACGTACAATTAACTCTGGACAACCTCAGAAAAAGGCGCACACCGGCATGCGAGCTCCATCTGGCAGCCGTGGCGAAACTTCATGAAAGACTTAAGGGGCAGCTCCTGGTATTCACGGACGGGTCCGTTCGGGACAGCCCCCATTCGGCCGCGGCTGCCTGCGTCATACCATCGACTGGGACAACCATCCGCTGCCGACTTCCCTTTCACGCCAGCTCCACTGCAGCTGAATTGGCCGGCCTTCACTTGGCAGCCGACCACCTTGCTGCCACGTTACCCCAGTTGCCTGTGGCGATTCTGTGCGACTCCCGACCAGCCTTACAAGCGCTGCTCCAACCAGACCAAGCAGGCATTTATTTATTTATTTATTTATTTATTTCCAATACTGCTGCTCTCATCTGAGAGCGTAGCAGGAGGGCAATACAAAAAGTGCAATATATAAAACATAAAACATTTCAGGAACAATGAAATATCTAATAAATGTAAAAAAAAGAGGTTACAATAAATATAAGGCAAGAACAAATAGCGTTTACCAAAATATATACAATGAATACATTTATCACACTATTGAGACAGGCCTGTAGTTATATCCTTTCTGTGTCGAGGATTAGTTGCTTGTGCCTTCAATTTTATTAACAAATTCCGAGAATGATTTGGTGTTTGTGATCGATGGATGTACTTGATTCCATTCCCTAATGGCAAGTGGAAAAAAAGAATGCTTGAAGGTTTCATTACTATATGAATATTCTGTTAGTATATTGGGATGCTGTTGGCGTGTAGGTCGGGTTTCGGAAAACGAAATGTACTTCGACACGTTTATCTTGAAACTGTTGTGAATTATCTGAAACAAGAATTTTAAGCGGGCTTCTTTCGCCCTTTCTAGCAGCGTTTTTAGATTGGATGCGTTTAAAAGGTAAGTTGGGGAGTCAGTGCGCCTGTACCTGTTATGAATAAATCTTATCGCTTTTCTTTGCACTGCTTCCAGTTTCCTTATGTTAGTCTTTGTATGCGGGAACCAAACCACGTTGGCATATTCTAAAATCGGTCTTATAAATGTCTTATAGGCAAGCAGTTTTATTGGGGTGGGAGCTAGTTTTAGGCTTCTTTTAAGAAAAAATAACTTGCGTAGTGCTGCTGCGGAAACGTTATCTATGTGCTGGGTCCAGTTAAGGTCCGAAGTAAGCGTCACCCCTAAATATTTATGTTGGTTTACTTTAGGTAGCATGGTGCCGTCGACTGCATAGTTGAATATTGAGGGCTGTTTTCTTTTAGTTATTGTGATCACAGCGGATTTTTTTACGTTTATTGACATCTGCCATTGTTTACACCACTCGGATATTGTGTCTAGGGAGGCACTCAGCGCAAGGTGGTCTGTATGGCTATTGATTTCCTGATATATAACACAATCGTCAGCAAAAAGTTTTATGTTAGAGTCGATGTTTGTTGCAATGTCGTTGATATAGATTAAAAATAACAATGGTCCAAGAACTGATCCTTGTGGTACGCCTGATGATACAGAAACGGTTTTCGATGTAGCTTGTTCAAAGAATACGAATTGTTTTCGATTGAGCAAAAAGTCCTTAATCCAACTGGCGAATGAAGTGTTACCTAAGATGGCTTCCAATTTCGCAATTAATTTGTTATGGCAGACACTGTCAAATGCTTTTGAGAAATCTAATAGGACCATATCTGTTTGACTGCGGCGATTGAGGCTATGTGCAAGGTCATGTACAACTTCGGTCAATTGTGTAATAGTTGATAAACCGTTTCGAAATCCATGCTGGTTGGGAGAAAAAAAATGTATTTGTTCAAGGAAAGATGTGATGTGTTTAAAAATAACATGTTCTAGTAGTTTGCACGATGTACTTGTAAGAGATATAGGTCTATAGTTCGATACCAGGACTTTATCTCCGGATTTATGTATTGGTATGACTTTAGCTAATTTCCAGTCAGACGGTAATTTAGCGAGCTGCAAGGATTTCCTAAAAATTATTCCGAGATATTTACTACTCCATTCCGCGTACCTTTTAAGAAATTCGTTCGGAATGTTATCGGGACCACTAGATTTCCTGGGATCAATTTTCAATAAAAGATTCATAACACCGGCATCTGTAATGATTAGGTCATCGATGGTCGTGGTAATGCGCGAACTAATAGAGGGTACATTTTATTTTCAGCTGTGAATACAGACTGAAAAAGTTGTTAAATGACTCAGCTTTATCTTGTTTTTCTTTTGCAGATAGTTGTGTCACTGCCCCCTTTACATTGAAATGTTTCCAGAACCTGCGAGGGTTATTGCAAGGAAACTCGGCAGAGTTACGTTAAAGTAATGATCTTTTGCCGCTTTGGTTTTATCTCGTAGATCAGTCTTAGCGTTCTGCAGTTTTAAAGTTATCGACTGGCTTTGGTTATTTTTTGCTGTTTTACGAAGACGATTCACGCGACGTTTTGAGTGAATAACTTCACGCGTGATCCATGGGTTTGACCTCTGCTGTTTTCTAGTTTTTTGGGGAACATACTTATCGATACAAAAAAATATAATTGATTTGAACTTAATCCATAGAGCGTCTATGTCACATGATGCGTCCGACGCGAGTTGTGAAAAGTTGGCAAACTCGTAGTCTAAGTGTGTTAGTATGCTGTTGTCGTCTGCTCTTTGAAAGTCAGCAATCACAGACACTTCGTCACGATTGATTTGGGTATTGCTAATAGGTAGAATGCATAGCGGTATATCGTGGTCCGAAATGCCTTCAATAATACTCGATTTAACGGCACTTATCGGGAAGTGTTGGCTGAGAAGGATAAGATCCAGGATGTTTTTAACGGCACCTTGTGTGCGCGTAGGCTCAGTTACGATTTGTTGAAGGTTAAAGGCAAGCATAATATCAAAGAGAGCTTCAGAGGCTGCTGACGAGTGATGCATAGTATTCCATTCTATGTCAGCAAGATTGAAATCACCCATCAGCAGTACTTTCGAATTTCTCACATTTTGATGCATGAATTCTTGAATGGCCGATATACTTCCATGACCCGATGACGGGCTCCGGTAAACACACCCAATGAACACAGTCCCTGAGTCACACGTGAGTTTACAAAAGACTGCTTCAGCTTCTAAATTGTGCGCCAAAACGTGGAAGGAAAAGCGATTCTTTATCAGCAGAGCAACACCACCCCCTCGCGTCAGACGGTCCTTGCGGATTACAGAATAACTTGGGGAGCAATTTCAGAGTCGTACACGTCAGGGTGAGCCATGTTTCAGTAATAGCCACAACATCAGGTTCATATTCAAGCAACAGATTTTCAAGAGCTTCGATTTTGTTAGAATACTTCTAGCATTTATATTCAGTACAGTTTATTTCTTTTAATTTTGTGCCTTGACGAGTGTAAGGCCGCCCCCTTCGTGTCGTCCTTTTTTTGACGGAGCAGAACTTTGTCATTTTTTTCGTTATTCCAAACGAAGGCTTGGCCATTAATATAGAGTTTGTCGAAGGCTAGTGACACCTTCTCGTGTTTCTGTCGATTTCTTTTGCACTCTCCCAAAGCCTCTTTCTGACTTCCCGTATTTTACGGCGAGAAGTCTTCACCAATGGACAAGCCAGAGTTTTTCAGTTTGTACCCATTTTGAGTATTCCATTTTTTTGTCTAGAATCCAGCAGTTTGAAAATCACTGGTCTGACTTTATTTGGCTGTGCATTCCCCTAATCGGTGTATA